>KK502575.1:134180-149826 GCA_000688735.1 Glossina austeni
TATTTTCATTTCAGTTGACGTTCTTGAGTATTTTTTTTTTTTTTTTTTTATTTTCATTTCAGTTGACGTTCTTGAGTATTTTTTTTTTTTTTTTTTATAAACATTTTATGCTGTCAAGTAGTAGAAAAAAATTAAATTAATTAAGTTAAAAGCTATGTTCGCCCTTAAACCATCTCTTGGATACTTTTCGCCTGAAGTGAATGTTTGTTGTTCACACTTGGGGGCACATGATGGTTAAGCAATCCTATAACGTTTAATATTTAAAGCAAATTTTTCGATCAAGATCAGATATTATTTGAATAATTAAAATTCTTCTATTGTAAGACAAACATTCATTAGCACACTATTAGATCTTATTTGAAATTAAACAAAATAAAAAATAACTAATAGTTAACTGACAGTTAGAAACACTATGAGGTTAGCGAAAACAGTAAATTATTATGTTAATAGCTTCAATAACAGAAGACGTAACTAGTGCGGTAATAATATATATAGCAGTTAGCAATAAAATAGCGTGAGAAGGTAGTAGTGGAAGTTGTTCGTTCTAGTACTTAGCGATAGTATCAGTAAATAATAAGTAACGGAAGTGTTAGTCATAAATTAATAATTTTTAATTTTAATGGTTTTTCTTTTTTTGCTCTAGCGCTCAGGATTTGCCCTCTAGGCACGGTGCAAGCACGTTTCATGAAGGTGGTCATGAAGGATTATAGGTAGGGAAAGGGAAAAGAAGCAAGTAGTATGTATGTTTGACTTGAAAACGGAGGCATCTGGGGTGATGGGAAAGACCTGACCCCCTTTATTCCAATGACTGGCATAGCACCTTATGGCAGTGTCTTTTGCGGTGTACGAACACCTCCAGAACGAGTGGGCACGAACACTGACAAAGCCAAGCAATTCTATTTAAGGAGTCAATTGATTGGCAAATTTCCTTCACCTTTGTCCTGAGTATGCCTAAATATAAACATACCACACAAATCACATGCATCTTACGCCGATGCTTCAATTTATGTTGAAACACATAATTCGTCCTTTAAATGCCCCAAGTCTGAGAAACACAATAAATTCTTTAAAACGAAGGCTTATAAAAAGAAAAAATGTTAGGAATGCGGTTAGCATAAGAAAACTGCTTATGTTTTTCAGCTTCTTGATAGTTCCTATTCGCAGTTTGAAGCTTATCTTCTTTTGATACCTTAGAGAGTTGAAAAGAAGGCATTTATGCTTTCCGGTATTGGGTATAGGAAAAATAGTTCTCCTAATTCTACTGCTACTTCGATTATTTCACATCATTAGTAACGCAAGGTCCTCCCTCGTCTTGAATATCATGGATAGCTTCAGATCTTAATGTAAGTAAACAATTGTTTATTTGTTCATTATTACTATCTTAGTATCACTATTAACTTGATGAACGTACGATCATTTATCATTTTCTTCATGCAGTTATTAGATACTTTAGTTGGGTATTAAAAAATGTTTTCAAGTTTTCCGACCATGTATGGAACAAAGCCATAGATTCTTACTAAAGATTATTTGGGCGTGTTGGGTAAGTACCACAACAATTGAAAATGAAAGAAAATTTTCACACCTTACTGACGGGTCGCTCGACAATAGATTCTCAGACAGAGTGGACCAATGTTTTGCTTATGCTCAGAGGCAGCCGTTTACAGCGTAAAATAACTAGTAACACCTCAATACTAAAGAACAAATTTTTGCTTATAATCATGACCACCGATTCTCTATAGATAAGCGGCGTCGACAAAAACGCTAGGAATAGAGAAATCGATCGGTAAAACATTAAAACCTTACAAACTTTCAGGCAAGTATTCTAAGCCAATGCTCTAATTAAAGGATGCAAACATTGAAGATTTGAGATAAAATGAAAATTCTTTTTAAAACTGAAACATGAAGCGATTCTAAACCGTTAGTTTCGAAATCCTATTTTTCAAAAGTTAACCCACTATTCGCCAGTTGCTTCAATTTTTGAACTAAAGCCTAAAAATGAAGTTCTCTAGTGAACGCTGTGCGATTTTTCCTAAAAATTCAAATTTATCAGTTCTAGGAAATCGATGAACCCACTATTCGCCAGTTGCTTCAATTTTTGAACTAAAGCCTAAAAATGAAGTTCTCTAGTGAGCGTCATGCGATTTTTCTTAAAATTAAAATTTATCAGTTCTACGAAATCGATTTTCAAGCGGTTCTTTCAAAAACAAATGTTTTTTTTTGTTTTTTAAGTTAATTTATCCCATAAAGGTTCAATACTCGCTAGATCTTCTGAAAATATTTGCTTTGCTTTTCTAAATGCACTAATTGCGACATGTAGTAGCGCTATAGTAAGAGAAAGACGTGGAAAAGCAAAGTTTGTTTCGCAAGAGCCGCCACGCTTTCATTTTGTTTTCAGAAGTAATTAATGAAAATAACAAATATTTGTACCTTACGGTTTTCTTTCGTATATAGAAGTACGCATATTAAGTTTGCGGGGATATATGCAACACCCAGAAGAACTTGGCATAAATTATTTTTCACGATGGAAGCTCGTCTGTCCGTCCGTCTATCTTCTTTAACGCCTTATTTGGAAAAGTTTTTCTATGAATAATAATAACGGTGGTGTAGGGTATTTAACAGTAACGTAGCGTAGCGTTTTTATCTGTTTCTCGTAAAAATTTCTCTATTTTCGATAGAAAATGTCCAGCCAACACATCCCATTTGAACAACGATTGTAAGAAAAAGGGTGTTACGGAAATTTAAAATACTATAATGCTTCTTAACAGGTTTCATTTTTTTTTTTTTTCTGTACTATAATAATTTATCTGTTTGTGAAAAGTAAAAACAAAATAATAAAACTTAGCTTGCAATTATAAAGAGAGTACAAAGTCGTCATTTTTATTAAACATGAAATTGTAAAGTATGCGTTCGATGAAGAATGCAAATTAAATAGAAATCAATATAATGGAAAATTTCTTTTAAATTCAATTTCTTATTAACTCATTAATATGCGCATAGATAATTCATAACATATTCTTACTCCCACCACAGAGGACATATTAGATTTTTTAAATGTTTTTTCACCGCATAACAATACACATCGAAGACCGTATAAAGTAGACATGTGTATATGTATATATATCCATATATGCATATACATACAAATATGTACATTTTTGTAATGGTAATAAATGTGGAAACAATTTAGTAGTAATGTCTGCTCGCTATTCCATGTACTCGATAAAGTCGCATTTATTTTTTCTTTCCACTTCCACTTCGTATATAAATAAGCCGCTACGTCGATTTCGTCGCTTATCCTACGTGTGCGTATGTACACAACACCCATTAGGACTTCGGATAGACACGCCTTTTATTATATCGAACGATTCAAAATCACTTTTTCACTACGAAAAAGAATATCTGTCCGTCTGTCCGCTTTGAATTCTTGTATTCATCGTACAAGTCGCAGTTTTTGAGAAATTTTGATGAAATGATGCTACATCAACGACTTGTGGCTCAAGGACAAACCCTACTGAAAATGCTTTGGATCGAACCACTTTTTCGACCACACTCCAGATAACGTATTATTGTAGAAAGTCATTATATGAATAACTGCACCATAATGATTTTACTTCTCACTTATTAAGTTGCCCAGGGAAACTATCTAAATGAGCTGATCTAAGGCATCAACTACAACCAGACATATACCAATGACAGGTAATATCCGGCTGAGTAGCCGAGTACCAAGTCAATGCTCGCATGTTAAAATCTTAATTACGCTAGAGTTTTAATTAGTCGTAGCTTTATAGTGAATGCTCAGTCGGGTTATCGCTTGCGCGCACCCACTAGACTACGGCCGCCGTCATCGAGAGACTTCAGACAGACCCAGACAAGAAGACAGGCAAAGCGGAGTAAGAAGAGAGATAGAGAGAGAGGGAGAGAGAGAGAGGGAGAGAGAGAGAGGAATAAAAATTGTGAGGGTCTGTCTATCTTAGGACCTTCTGCATCTTACGCTTACATCCACACAGACTTAAAATATCCCCCGCACGCCTACAGCGTTGTTAGGTAGAAAAAAGTAAAATATGTCAACTTACTTACGCTACTTTGCTGCCCTCTTAGCTTAACACGTAAATAGCATGAGTTCGCATTAACAATTAACAGAGACATTCTTGCATGTTTACTCATAGCGTACGGTTCGTTGTTATTATTATACGCTTAACAATTATTTATTATATATTTATATATGTATATGTATTTGTTGTTTTAGTAATTTTCCTCTATTCACACTGGGATTCGAATAACGCAACAATAACAATAATAATAAGTAGAATATAAACGACATGATTTTTATAGAGACTGACATGTCATGCATTACATATTTTTTATGTAATTACCGGCGATAATCTTTATAATGATATATATAAGGCCCGGAGGGGAAAAACAAAAAAAAAAACGAAGAATTTTAAAAACTTGTTTATTTAAGAGAATATCTTAAAAAAACAAAAAAAAAAAAAAACTACACTAATATATAGCGAAGAAGAAAATGAAGGAGGAGTATAAGAAGCAAATAGCCAGTGCGATGATGGGTACGTGTAGATAAGAAGATGAAAATTTTTCAATTAAAACAACCTTGACATTGACTTTTAATAATAAAGAAAAATTCATATGAACTTGTTCATGACAACACATACACATTCGTGTATGTATGCTAGTTAATGCAACTACANTAACGTATTATTGTAGAAAGTCATTATATGAATAACTGCACAGTAATGATTTTACTTCTCACTTATTAAGTTGCCCAGGGAAACTATCTAAATGAGCTGATCTAAGGCATCAACTACAACCAGACATATACCAATGACAGGTAATATCCGGCTGAGTAGCCGAGTACCAAGTCAATGCTCGCATGTTAAAATCTTAATTACGCTAGAGTTTTAATTAGTCGTAGCTTTATAGTGAATGCTCAGTCGGGTTATCGCTTGCGCGCACCCACTAGACTACGGCCGCCGTCATCGAGAGACTTCAGACAGACCCAGACAAGAAGACAGGCAAAGCGGAGTAAGAAGAGAGATAGAGAGAGAGGGAGAGAGAGAGAGGGAGAGAGAGAGAGGAATAAAAATTGTGAGGGTCTGTCTATCTTAGGACCTTCTGCATCTTACGCTTACATCCACACAGACTTAAAATATCCCCCGCACGCCTACAGCGTTGTTAGGTAGAAAAAAGTAAAATATGTCAACTTACTTACGCTACTTTGCTGCCCTCTTAGCTTAACACGTAAATAGCATGAGTTCGCATTAACAATTAACAGAGACATTCTTGCATGTTTACTCATAGCGTACGGTTCGTTGTTATTATTATACGCTTAACAATTATTTATTATATATTTATATATGTATATGTATTTGTTGTTTTAGTAATTTTCCTCTATTCACACTGGGATTCGAATAACGCAACAATAACAATAATAATAAGTAGAATATAAACGACATGATTTTTATAGAGACTGACATGTCATGCATTACATATTTTTTATGTAATTACCGGCGATAATCTTTATAATGATATATATAAGGCCCGGAGGGGAAAAACAAAAAAAAAAACGAAGAATTTTAAAAACTTGTTTATTTAAGAGAATATCTTAAAAAAACAAAAAAAAAAAAAAACTACACTAATATATAGCGAAGAAGAAAATGAAGGAGGAGTATAAGAAGCAAATAGCCAGTGCGATGATGGGTACGTGTAGATAAGAAGATGAAAATTTTTCAATTAAAACAACCTTGACATTGACTTTTAATAATAAAGAAAAATTCATATGAACTTGTTCATGACAACACATACACATTCGTGTATGTATGCTAGTTAATGCAACTACACATATATATAGATATATATATATATATATATGTGTGTATGTTTTTGTGTTTGTTTTATTATCCAGAGAAACACATGTTATTTTAATTTTGTTGTTGTTGCTTTTTTTGTTGTTTTGTTTTTTCATTTAAATGGAACATGAGCTCTGAAATGCTCTTTTTGTTGCTATCACATTTATTGTCCTAGAATATTTATTAAATAAATAAACAATAACGTGGTTGCTTGGTTTGGTTTTAATATATGTTTATATTAAAGGTAGTTTTACGGACATTACCGATCTCGCAACAAATATATTATTATTTTTTCGAAAATTCTTAACTATTGTTAACCGTTTGAGTACCAAGCAGAGCGATCGCGCTGTTCATCTGAACATGTCGAGAAAACTCAGACAGTTTTGAAAAAAAAACTGTCGTAGAATCCCAAGCAGCGCGATCACGCTGTTTAGATTTTATGTCAAAACTGTCTGGGTTTTCGCGATAGAAAACCCAGAACAGGAAAACCTTCGACAGTGTTTTTTCAAAACCGTCTAGGACTCAAACGGTTAATAAGTCATTTTTTTATTATTTATTGATTACTGTTTTTCAAAATTTTTAGAAAACGTGTTTTATGCTGTATTAAAAAAAAAAGCAAATAAGAAAATTAAATGCGGTCAGGACCGAATCTATTATACCCATCACTGTTATTGTAAAAAAGACAAAAGAAGTAAAAGAACAAAATTTTCATGCTCCATAGCATGGGGTGGGCGCCTTCGATTTTTTCTATTTTCATAGTAAAAGTTTTTGTAGCATAGACATGTGTTGTAAGCGTGTTATTTTTAAAAGTTTGGGTCGGTTCCAAATTCTTGTGCAAATTTTTAGGCGAGATTTTGATTTTCACTAACAGGAGAATGTTTACCACAAATATTGCAAAGTTCCGCAAAAAACAGACAGATCGATAGACGAACAGGCGAACAGGTTCAAGTGCATTTCAAACTTGAAACTGGCCAAGAATTTGTATACTTTATGGGGTTTTTGAAGCTTGTTTCTGCGCTTTATTAAGGTATCAAAAAAAAACAACCAAACTTTGATCCACTATAATTTAATGTAGGATAGGCGTGGTCAATTTTTTTCATTTTCATGCACAAATGCTACAGCATCGCCCATAGATTATGCGATCAAATTTTTGTACATTTATTTGGTATAGTTTATGAGTAATGAGCAACAGACCAAGTTTTCATTCGTTTTGAAAAAGAGAGATGTTCTCAGTTTACGTGGTGCTGTGGACGTGTCCTTTAAGCGATTTGGCTCATTTTCAATACCAACCCGCGTGCAAGAACTTCCAATATTTCTGCTAACTTTGAAGGCGATAGCTTCATTTGTGCGACCAGGACAATGTTTGCAACAGACATCACACAGACGGACAAACGGACAAACATGCTTAAATCAATTTAGAATTGGATGGTAATCAAGAATATATATATTTTGTGTTGTCGCTGATGCTTCCTTCTGGGCTAGTCTAGGAACACCCAAAAAAAACTTGTGCTTCATTCCTTATGATACTAGGTAGATATAATCAATCGATCTTTCTCGTTTTTATGGGCTATACATGGAAATTTCTATCGTACATCTATTATATGATTTGTGACTAAGATGTAAAAAAATTATAAACGGCTATGACCGAATCTTTCTCCACCACCTTTATTCCGATTCTCTACAATATTGTGTGCCCGTGGCCGACTTTTCTAATACTTCAGGATCATCCATACAATACGTGAGAAAATTTTCTTAAACAAAAAACCAAGGAAAAAATGATATTTCCATGCTATGTAATATTGGGTGGGCATGGCATATTTTTTCCATTTCTGTACAGGTACTGTATCACTTATACACTACTTTACGTGAAAATTTTTATCCAAAAAACAAAATTCTTTTCTTTTAAAGACAGAGCTGTTCCTCTCAGTTTACGTAGTACTTTAGGCTTGTCCTTTGATCTATTGAGTCCCTTCTCATTGCCCACCTACATGAAAGAACATATATATATGTTCATATATATATATATATGAACATATATATATATATGAATATTTTTACCAAGCTTGAAGCCAATATGTTTGTTTTTGTGACGTATATTACACAAATATATTAACGGACAGACAGACAATCGGATATACTTAAATGGATTCAAAATTTGATTTATGGGATTTCTGAAGCGGCCTTCTGGGTGTTGAAATTGTTTTGACCAAATGAATGTACACCTTTCCTGTGATGTGTGGCGGATAAGCCACTCGGCATAAGTAAAATTTTTTTGATGATACAGTTATTTGTTTGCAAAAAATGCGACCACGCGATCTACCTAACCGCTGTGGTTCGTTTCTACTTATTATAAAAAAAAATTGTTTAAGATTTTTTAATATCTTACGCACTATAGTTATGTAATAGATGAATGAAGTTCATTGCTTCCCTATCTTTTTTGTTTCTATTTACTACCTTTCTCTCCAACTTTTATTTCAAGAGCAACTTTTTATCACAAACAAAAGTCGTAAACACTTAAGCAAAGAAATTTGAAACCGCCCACAGAACATGCTACGAATTGTAATCAAATTGACTAACCCACTTGAGATTGAAAGGCGGGTCATTAGCAACTTTCAATTCGAAATTAATCAAAGACATTTTTTGGTGACTTTATATAAATCAATTTCACAATAGATATCAGGAAACTCGATATCTGAATTAACTAAGAGCTTAATTTGCAAAAACGATTTTCAATAACAAGTATATCTCGACCTAATGTCATTAAGTCATTAGTAGATAATGTTTGAATTTAATTTCACGTTTTATAATTTCATTATACAAAGGAGCGAACACACTTGGCTGCATGCCAGTTCAGAATCTGCGTACACTTTATTACCATTTCGAAATCCAAAGTTCCTCGTACTTTGCTGGTGGATAAAAAATGTTTTTTTTTTTTTTTTTTTTTTTTTTTTTTTTTTTTTCAAAATGCAAAAAATAATTACAAGCCAAGTCCAATAATTTTTAAATAATTATTTGTAAATTTTGTACTTGAGCCAAAATAACAGAATATAGACACAAACTCATGCTATATTTACTATACGTATTACTTATGTTTGCTTTTGCGAATGTTATCGTTTTTCAGGCCATTTCGCATAGCTTACCATTCATATCTCATGCGTACATGGGACTTAATAAAAAAGGTAAATAAAACGAAAATCAACAGTTGTTCAAGTTTTCGATATTGTCGCTGTTATTTGTATATGTATATGAATGTGTATGTGTGTGCGTGTGTGTATATGTGTTTGTGGCTTTAACGTGGTTTGGTTCGCACGTTTATTTAAGATGCATACCATGTCGCTGATTAATACATACAAAAATTTCTTTCTCCATATCTTGGCGTTTCCCAATAACATACACTTCTCGCATATTACTGTAGCTGGATCTGTGTTTATATAAAAAAAAAACATAGCGAACGATAGAGGCATATTAAATTTATCATAGCATTTGCAATACTTAGAAATACGCATCAGCGTAGCAACGAAGTATACGTAAATAATTTTAATTATCGTAAGATTACCTTATATGTCCGCGATTTTTTCATCTATTATTGTTACTGAAGTTCTCATGGCCGAACCATAGCATATAAAAAGCATTACTACTGGCAATAATATTAGCTATAGCAATAGCGAATAGCAAGATCAGTAGCAATAGCAATAGCAAGCAATAGCAAAAGCACAGGGTAAGGGCAAGGAAAAGCAAAATCAATACAAAATATTTAGAAGTAATGGCAATAATATCAGATAGATATAGCAAGAGCAATAGATAAAGCAAAACTAAAAGCGGCAATAAAAAATAAATGCACTAACAATAACAAAATAAATAATTTATTTATAATTCATTATTTTATTTATTATTATTTTTTATTATTTATTTATTATTATTATTATTATTATTATTATAATTTATATATGTATATATATATGTTATATATATTCCTATCTATGTACATATATAGGATAAAATGATGGAAACACACACGCCCTCTTAATAAAGTTTTAAATTGTTTGTGCAATAATAATAAAATAGTGTTTCAAATAACATTATAACGGGAAGCAATTATTCAATATAAAGAAGGAATCATTAAAACTCCTAAAAATGTTTTTATTCAATTTAATGAAAGATTAAAAACTCTTGATGAAGGATCAAAGACAGAAAATAAATTAATTATCATTTTCATTAATTAAATATTTTGTTCAATAAAAATTTCGATTTAGGACAAGCGTTAGAGCGCTCTAACTGAATTGATAGGCTTATGATTCTGATTTCATAGAGGGTCAGTTTTAGAATCATGTTGACATCAACCAACGCATTGCAAAGAGAGAAACTCTACCGATCACGGACAGAGTTGAATGTCAGCAAGTCGACGAAATTACTGAGAGTAAAGCAAGTGCTAATACGACTCGAATTCGAAGACTGCAAAGAAGCGAATTTAATCTTAAGAGACTATCCAATCACGGTTGAAGAGAAGAGACTCTTCATAGTAAAGACGAAAAGTACCGAAAGTAAACAATGAAAAAGATGAACTAAAAAACTCAACTATACAAATAATAGGAAATTTATCGGCAACAAATTTGGGGATTCGTGAGAAAGAAAATGAAAAAGAAAGGGTACCCCTTTCGGGTAAAAGGGTGTTCGCTGCGCTATGTGAAGGACTTCGATATCACAGGACGAGATAAAAGATTTTAGGTTATACAAATATTGGTTGGGAATGGAGTCCAAGTTAATTTTAGGCGTAGACTTAGCTTTTAACTTAGGAAAGGTAAGTCCAAATAACGCTAAAGAAGTATAGCAACTAACAGCCTTGACCTACAACCTATTTGAGAAGACACAAAAAGAACTACACGCAGTGGTTTACGTAAATTGGGTTGAAAATTGAAACGAATGCCTAATCGGAAGTAACAGTCCTATCTCGTTTATGCTTTCTTGGCAACGGATATGCTTCTCCTTCAGTTAACGTATCTTTTCTTTCTTTCTTTCACAACTGTTGCTCTACTTCTTCGAAAACATATTTCACAGTCTTTATCAGTTATTTTTGAGAACAAAAACAAATTGGTCCTTAAATTCAGTGCACATATATACGTCCCAAAACTAAAAGGCGCCTATGTTTCAGGGGCCAACTTTTTTAACCTGCGACCACCTGCAGATTTTTATGGTGCTGATGCTCGCAAGACTCAACTCGTTGCAGAATTCTTTTAAATTAAATTAAAAAAAAGTTCTTTAAGCACTCATGTGCACAGTACAGTCACTAACCAAACAGCATAGCTCGTGGTCAGCGTATGACTTAAGCGTCACTTGGTGAGCCGTTTGAATGGCACTTTGCTTTTGCTTGCAATTTTCAGCAAAATATTCAGGCTTTCCACAGTTAAAATCGATATTATTTTTGTTCAGTTGCAGGTTTCTCCAGTGAGTTGGTTTCTGATTTCGTATACTCGCTAAGTTTGTAATAATTTCCTTTGGAATGCGTAACAGACACTCCTTTGGACTCACTTCGATCCCCATGTTAACTTTTGCATCTACTCTTAGACGCTTCTCGGAACCATCCGTATATCCCCAGAGATCATTTTGATAAAAATTGCATATATCTGTAGATTCCATGTTACGTAATTGGCGGCATTCGAAGGGCCTTTTCTTACAATAGCGCCATACGTCATGGAAGAAACTTTTAATTTGAAAATAAATATTTTTTCCATCAAATTAATCGATTTTTTGAAAATTTTAAGTAATTTGTTGGGGTTTCACTTGTGGTCTAATTGGTACCCTAACGCGGTTATATAAGACTACAATAAAAATGGCAAATCAATTATGGTCTCGAACTATTGTCTATGATATTTTCGAACACATTCTCACTTCGTTTATATCGTCTAAAGACAGGCGTTGAATATCCTAAGAAGTATATATAGGTTTTTTTTTTGCGTTTTGGTTTATTGAGATTAAATGGACTAAGCACATAAGAAATATGGCTTATATATCCACTCCCAAAATATCTGGCGAAGTCTTAAAGCAAAAAATTTCCCTTCTTTTTTCAAATTTTTGCTTCTGCTTACACTCCCAGCCTATCAAACCTTCGTCTGTCCACTTGTCCTGTAATATCTCTGAAAATTTCTTCTGCATTTTTTTAATCAACACAATCTATTGTTTGTTTGCTGAATTGTAAAAGAAGAAGAAGAAAATAATTTCAAAATATTATATAAAATTGGAAATAAAATTCCCTCTTTAACCCATAAATATCTTGTGACTTTTTTTGCTCCTTTTATGCTCAATATATTTGAAAAACCATAAATGAATTAAATTCTTGCACATTTGCAATGAATTATTTAATTTTCAAAAACTTTCAAAAAATTTTTGCACTAAATGTTGTTTTGCAATTTATTCAAAACACAAAACATACTACATTCATCGAATCGTTTGTGCAAAAGTTTGTTAGTAAAACTACTTTTACATGGCGAGGGTGATTTTGTCACGAATAAACGCATGAAAAAAACGCAACAGTTAAATATGATTCGGCAACTTAGAATCCCAAGTCCATTTAATTTTTCATTCGTTTATCTCAAGTTAACATATTGATGGGTTATTGCTGTGTTCAAAAACTAAGACCAAATTAATTTTATCTTCTTTCAAATCTATTATTACGTCGCCTTCAACGTCATCCTCCTCAGATACCAACGCTTTTTCCAATCTTCGAAGCAGTCGTTATAGTCGATTTCAGAAAAGGCCCTTAAAGCTTTCTGCAATTCTACTCGTTTCTCTTCAATCAAGTCAGAACGTCTTTTGAGTTAAGGGAACAACCTAAATGAGATGAGTACGATGTTTATGGAACGATAGTGATTGAATTTTTGGACGAAATGACTTCAAAGAATCAAGGCAGTGCGAGATGGCTCGTTATCGTGTTGCACGATAATCAAGAGTTGTCTTTCCACAATTCTGACCTCAAATAACACTCCTTGTCAACAGTTTGGACCGGC
Source organism: Glossina austeni (assembly GCA_000688735.1). NCBI lineage: Eukaryota > Metazoa > Arthropoda > Insecta > Diptera > Glossinidae > Glossina > Glossina austeni. The sequence goes on from KK502575.1 coordinate 147,046, forward strand.
GCCAGGAATTCCTTGTGCACAACAACCATGATAATCGAAGAAAACTCCCTTCCGTGGGCGACCTTGGCGCGGTTTTTAAAATAGAAAACGACTACTTAACGAATACGTTTTCGAATATGATTCGAACAATCAAACTGACAACGCCAATCACTTCCCTTCTACAATCGGTGTCGAGCTAAAGCTAATCTCAAGTACATATATAAAAATTGTTTTAATTGAGGCCAGCTAACGCACTCTCTATAAATTTTGTTTTGTTAGGTATTCGAGATGCGCCATATGATCAATATATTGCTTTACTTGGTTCAACGGAATAGTAAGTAAAACAAAATAAAAATAAAAAAAAAAATTGAAGTAAATATATTGCATTATAAATGCGAATCGTGGTCCGTAAATGAACCATCAGTTATAATGCATATGTAGACGCATAAATATCTGAGTTCAAGCAAACAACATAACTTATGCTGCGAACAAATGTCCACATTACATACATACATACATACATGCATACATACATACATATATGCATACATACATTTTTAACTTCAACTCATAGTGCACTGTTTTGTCGACATTTTATTAGGTGTGCCTAACTGAAACGCCCAATGATTTGATCATAAAAGAAATACCAACGAATGAGTATTTATTTTCAGAAAACGCAATATACGTATAAAACATACATGTGTACACATGTCCGTGTGTGTGCGCACATACCTAACCTTATATCGTCTATATAAATATTCTTTTATGGACTCTTTAAATAAAAATATATGATAAACAGAAAAAAAAAAAACAAAAAAAAAGAAAAAAAAAAAAAACAGTAAAGCAATTGTAAATAAATGAAATACCATTTGCACAACACATGAATATACATACATCTATAAAAGGTACTCTAGCCTATAATTTTCTGTACCCGTATGTAAATAATTTTGCGGTTAATTTTTTTATTTATTTATTTTTTATTTTTTTTTTCGTTTGGCTATTGGTCATATATTGCTTTATTATATTATACAACATATTAAAATTATTAAGAGTTTTATTATTCAAATGTTGTTGGAAAACTCTTAGACATTATTTGGTTACTAAAATTTGAACTGCATACCAAATTGAGTTGATTTTGGCAACCATAATAAATTACTTTTAAGTTATTTAGGTAATTCGCAAATTTAATTACGACTTCACTTTACGGCCTAATGGTAAGTCTTGATGATTTTAAAATCAACATAAAATAAATAAAATCAGAATAAAAAGGAAAACTTTACTCAAACTTTTTTTTTTTTCTTTTTTTTTCAGTTAGTCGTGTGAAAAATGAAATTTTGATATAAGGAACTCTTAAATTAAGTGCATACTTACGTCTGCGACCCTCGGTCAGAGAGAGGTTTACGAAGACACAGTTAAAGCAATGAATGAATAGCACTCGTGCTACGTGCACTAGGAAGAGCGCTTATCACTACGCTTTGTGGAGGGCATTATAACTCAGCATTGGATTTATGGTCTTAAGCAAATTGAGATTCTGACCCTATATATCCACGTTCTTCTGTCGCGCCTTGAGCGTATTAATTTCTAATCCCGATTCTGCTTTTTTTTCCCTTGTCATGCTATCGCTTGGCTCCTATATTCGGTTAAGAATATTTTTCTAAAGCTCGCTATGAATATTCGCTAAATCTGTAAAAACTATCGTATTATATATCGAATTTCTAAAAGCGAATATTACACAGTTGCCTGCTCATAAAATCGGTAGCTGTAGATATCTACAATTCAATCAATTTGAAACGTTTTCAGCAAAGTGCTTCCCATATGTGTTTAAAAATTGGCATCTGTTTCAAAAATATAATTTTTTAATTATATATTAATATATATATATATATATATATATGCACGTAATGTTTTCTTTTTTTGAAAAGCTGTTTTGTTGATTTTCTTCTTCTATGAGTAAAACTATTATTCCCATTTTCAAGTTGCATCGTATATATATATCGTGAAAATCAAACAATCAAAGTGAGAAGAAAGCACGCGTCTTAGAATTTTACTTTTCCGAAAAGTAATTTTCTATTCCATGTACAAGTATGTATAAATGTCAAAAAGAGAGAAAAATTTTTATAGCCCCTTTTTCGAAAGTTGACTATAAAAGATTCAGAATATTTTTTGAACCAAAAAAGTGCAGAAATATTTGGATAGCAAGTGAAGTATGCGCATACTAAACTACTTTGTGACCGCAAATCAATTTCGAAAAATTGCAGGAATCCTGCAACAACCCGGTCCACAATAGGAAAAAAACTCCAACTAAGAATTATAAGCAGAATTGTAAGCAGATATTAGTTAGAAAAAGTTTGATACGAATTGCGATCAGATAAATAAATTAAAACCCTAGTGGGGTCACAGCAACTGTTAGTTTGAAAATCATTTTTTGATAACACCCGCATAGTCTTAAAAATTGCAAATTTGTTACTAAAACAAACAATTTTAAAATTTCTTTAAACATTTATTAATCTTATGTAATATTATTACGTTTTACTGCATCACATGAACATGAAACGCGTAAAATTTTTGAAAATGTTAGTTTAAAATCGATTAAAGTAAGCCTAAAAATAGAAAAGACCCTCTCACGACCTTCGGTAGAAAAAGTCATCACAACTTTGAAATCAATCTCCTGATCGAATCGGATTGCGAAAGACGAGCAATGAAAGTTGTTTGAGCCGTTGAAAAAGGTGGACTCGCATAGCGTGGATTTTAATTCTGAATATAAGGATATATATATATATATATATATATATATATATATAT
>KK502575.1:149875-164673 GCA_000688735.1 Glossina austeni
TATATATATATATATATATATATATAATATATAATTTATAACGAGATAATTTATGACGAGAAAAAAAATGGTGAAAAAACCCGACAGGATTAGGCAGGATTACCCCCATCAAGCGACTTTCTTTCTTGTTTTTTTTTTTGTGTCCACAAACTCATACTTCTTTAATGGATGATCTCTAGGAGTTTCTCAACGAAATAGGTTTTGAGTATCGTCAGCTTATCTACAATCGGATGAGCTTTTTAAATGTTTTTATGTAATCATCATAGAATGAATCTGAATCCTTTTCTAAACACAAAAATATTGATCTACATATCATGCGTCCCGACTTATCTTTTAATTCATTCCTTAGACTCCTTCTATACCTTACTAGATAAAGGCTTAATGAGAATAATTAAAGATATATGAATAAGTATCAAGTTGTAGGAAAACGGAAAACTATACTTTTTGTAATATATCTTTAAGCCGATTATTGTTTTAATTCTTCGCAAGACACCGTTTAACTCAGGCGGTAATAGTAAATAACAAACCACGATTACTTAAATTTCTCTTATATTACACAGAATTTAATTATCTTGAATTCTATTGAAAATTAACGCAAATTATACAAATTTTTAAAGATAAACTAATAGATGTGCGAAAAAGATCGGCGCCTTGGACGCAGGCGTACTTGAGAGAGTAAATCTATAAACTCAGATCACGATCGACCCATGGATTTGTATATCACGCCTTCAAAATAATTTTTACTATGTGAACTGAGCCTAGAAATGAAATCCAATTTTTTTTTTATTAAGCATGAAGAGAAAGGGTCGAAAGGATGTTGCGAAAGGCATAAAGCACTTTGTTATTTCTCATTTTATTCGATCAATGACGACAGAAATATGTTTCGCGAACCCTTTCATAATCACTTTATTCATTATCTAAGATCATCGAAAGATTTCATATTCAAATCAATAAACAACTGCTACTTGAAATACTATAAAAAAAAAAAAACATAAGTAATTGGAAGTTGTCTTTGAAAGAGCACTCAGAGCAAACAATCTAAAAATTAGTAATCAAATCACAAGTAAAACAATAAAATATATATCGACTTCCTACTCCTGGCTGTAAAAAATATTTATTTTCTTGTTTGTACGATACTTGCGCACTCTTGATCATTTAGGTCTGTCCATATGTCTACTTTCTCTAATGTATATCCACTTCCTACTCCCGGCAGTATTAAATATTTACTTTCTTTTTTGTAAGACACTTGCACACTCTGGATCATTTAGGTCTGTCCATATGTCTAGTTTTTTATATGTATATCCACTTCCTACTCCTGGCAGTATAAAATATTTATTTTCTTGTTTGTGACATACTTGCATCATTAGCCCTGTCCAACCGTCCAGTTGCTTGTGCGTCTCCCATCTGGCTTATTGGAAGGCTAGCAAGCAAACATCCACTCTAGCTTAGCTCGCTGAAAGGTAAGCTCATGTTAGTAAAATTTTTTTGCTTTAAACTTTGTACGCTTCGATTTAAGACGGATGGCAGAAAGGTTTTCTCACAAAAGAAATATAACTTTCTAACCAAACCGACTACGCTTTTAAAGGACAATTTATCTTAATATAAATGCCAATACTGATCCATTTCAATAACCAATGAAGCAGAAAATCAAAACATCGATTCTAATTTCAATACGTTTCTAGTTTTTAAAAAAATGTCTACGCTTATCGATCTTAATACCGACATTAGCATAAGCAGAATAAACTGAGTTCTCTCCTGCAATTCGACACCATAGCCATAGCGCCCAAAACGATTAAACAAGATCATGCCAAACAGAATTTCCTCAATTAATTATTTTCAAACAAGCGAAAGTATTATTTCAAATATGTTGAATTATTAGAATACATGGGATCGTGTTAAAAAAATTCCAGACTATCTACAAAGTCCTTAAATAGCCTATTCCCGCTTTAAGTTTGAAAAACTTCCTTAGTATATATAAAAAATTTAATTTGTAGAATGAAGCTTTCGTTCCCCATCAAACAATAGATTGGAGAAATTTTGCAAAATATTTTATCTTCGGGAAGAGAGAACCATTGTTTAAAATAATACCGATTTCTTTTAAACACCAATTTGCTCGCTCAATTTACCACCGTTTCTAAGCTCAAGCGCTGCAAGTTTTTTTAAAAAGATCATCTCTGCGACTGGCTCATTATATAAATCATTTAAAATTGTTTCCAGCATCTTTAGCACTAAAATATGAAAGAATTGACTTCATACTTAGCATACAACAATGGTTAACAGCCTTTCTTATCGCACTCTTTGGTCCGGCTGAACATTGTTCTTCATTCTTGCATACTACAGATTCAATGTAATCAGCAAGCTTCAAATCTGAATAGTCTGTGCGACATAATTTTCTTCATTTAAGTTTTCAATATTTGACAAAGCATTTACTATCTTCATGCCTTTGTTTTTCTTTTAACGGTGAAGCAATTATAAGGCGATTCACAATTTTGTTACCAAAAACAGTCTAATAAAAATTGAAAGATAACTTAAAGATCCTAACCTTTGTTAGAAGCGCTGTCACAGGGTTTTCAATAATAGTTTTTCTTTCTTTTTTGAAAATGAAAATTATTACGAAAAAAAATCAGGTAAGCATTATAGTGAGGCACGGTCCCCATCGAAATAGCCTACACCAGTTCACCTAATGAGTTTTCAATATAATAAAGTATTGTAAGCGAAGTAGCAAAAAAAATGGTCCGATCCAAATTATTTTCAATAGCGTTCGTCTTTGGGTCTAAACCTGTCTGTGCGCCAAATTTCATCAAAATATCTCAAAAATTACGACCTATGGTGTCATGACAAGATAACAAGACGGACAGATGGACAAACTTAGATCGATGCAAAAAGTAACACCATATCGATCGATCCTTTAGGATGTTGTGTACATCCGCACAAACTTTATATACTTCAACGAACGAAATTGTACGCAATAAGTATTCTTCAGGGATTCGATATCGCTTACAATCAGATATTAAGATGAAGCCTTTCAATAACTTAACCTTAAACTTCTTCGTATTTACCCTTTTTTCCAGGAATTTTTCGGAAATCTTTTGAGAAATACAGCTTGCCGCCGATAAGACGAGAAGCAGAAAAATTTTTAAAAACCAAAAAGGTTTCATTTTACAATTATTTTCATAAATGGTAATCTGATGCAACAAGAAAGCCAATTAAACTAGAAAGAGAAAAAAGTTACATTAAAGAAAGAAAGAAATTAAACAAAATTTACAATCAACTATAGCTCAACATATATCAAAAGTTTTTAAAAAATCTTAATACTAAACGTTGACAGTAACTTCTATAAAAAAGACTATAATTTTAACTTTTAACGATTAAGATTAAGTTTTTTTTTGTTTTTTACAAACAATTTTTTTTTTTAAAGATTAATTGAAATTCCTTAAATACTTCATTGATACTTTGCCTTTATATATATATATAGATAGTTACGCGAAAAAAATGATCAGTTATTTTAGCACTTACCTTAAGCTGTGCTGGGATGAGCACAAGTTTGCATAACGTTATACAAACATAAGAAAAAAGTTGATGACAACGTTAATGTTAACATAATTCCCGAAATAATATCGTTTCACAATTAAATAATGTTGTGTTGTATAATCCAGTTAGAATAATATAGCGGGAATAGACAAGTAATCCAAGGTTTCATTTAACGGTAAGGCGCTCTCTCTTTCTCTCTCTCTCTCTCTCTCTTCGAGTGATTTTAAGTAATTTTTTTACTTTTTTGTATCTTTTCTTATAATCTTAACGTTTTATATAAGGCATGAAAAATGTAAACACTATAAAAAAAAAAACAAACAAACAAACAAACAAATGAAGAACAAAAAATTGATAAATATAAAGAAAGATTTAGTTTATTTACAACTTGAAGAGATATATTCTCGTCTTTAAAATAATTGATGAGCACAATTTTATTATTTAGCTGATGCTACAATTTTTTTTTGTTTAATTTTTTTTTTTTTGCTCTTAGAAAATTTATAAAAGAATTATTTTTCTTTTTGTTATCTCTCTTCTTCTTTTTTTTTTTTTTAATATATTTCAAGACCTTACGTACATGTCTACATATACATATACATATATAAAAAATATTTAATGACGCTTTTTTCTACATACATATATATATATATATATATATATATACCTAAATGTATAAAAAAGAAAAAGCACATATTTTTCGAATTAACTCAGGGTTGTAGAGAAACAAATAAGAAAGTTATCTTCGACTAAAGACGAATCTTAGATACTCACTACCCTTTCATTACATTTAAGGCAAATTATATTTTAACCTGTAAAAAAGCTTTCACTCGATAATGGTTATGCTAGGTTTTCCGAATGAATGATCGCAGTTTCGTTTGCCTTGTTTCATCTTCCTAGACAAAGCTTTGCAAATTAATGAAATTTTTCGGAAAAATTCGTTAGAAAAGAAAATCTCATGAAAAATTTAAATCAACGTATACTCTTGGCAAGGCTTCGAGGCTGCAGGAACAGAATGATGAGAACACTGCCTCTGTACAAGAGAATAGTACAGCGATGTCCCTTTTCAGAAAATGAAACAATTTGGGATAATTGAATGAAATCGAACGCAACATGTCCACCTAAGTAGTCGGGTAGCTGAGAACCGCGACTATCATGTCAATAATCGCAGATACAAATCTGAAGTGCGGTAGAGTTTCTTTTGATCGTAGCTATAATGAGTGCTCAATTGTTAAAAGCATAACAAATATCTGTCTTTCCTCCCTTCTTACTGACCGTCACTGGGGACATCCCCGGGATGATAGGCCATATTAAAAAAAAAAAAGGAGGGAAGACGCACCTTTTACTATATCGATCGATTCAAAATCACTTTCTAAGCTTGTACGTCCCTCTGTCCGTCTTCTTTTCTTATGCTTAATGCACAGACCTTAAATTTTAAAATATTTTGATGAAATTTTGTACACCAACATGTTTTGGTCATAGGACAAAAGCTATTGAATATGGTTTGGATCGGACTACTTTTTCGAACACTTTGCATGGAAAGCTTTATTTTGAAGAAGACAGACTGTGGTCCATCATAGTATTTTTGCTTGTTTCTTTTTTTGGTTAAGAAAAGAACTCAACGTGCCCCACAGTAAACGAAAGAATCGAATCTGAGGGAGGGTGATGTTTAGAAACGAAGCCACTCAGTTATTACAATAATTTTATATAGGTTTTTTACTCTAACAGATCGAAAGACATTTACCGGCAATTTACACCTATTGTTAAACTTAATACAGAAAAAATTGAACTCTACAATCAAAGTATATGGGTCAAGTTTCCACCATTTCTACTGCGCTTCTCCGAATCTCACAAACCGTTTAGGTAACTTAGTATACTTCCAACAGTCAATGGTATGAATGCAAGTATAATGAGAGTTTTAAAGAATTTTTAAACAAAACAAAGTTTTTGGAAGAGAATAAAAAAACAAAAAAAATTCTTTCAATTTTTAATTGATAATTTTTTAAATTACTATTTAATTTATTTATCTTTCCTAAGCTTAACGAATAGCTAAAGATATTCTTTTTTCTCTTGTTTTTTAACTCGTAAAGTCATTTGATTTTTCGTTTTTTTTTTTCTTTTGTTATTGTTGAATTTCTAAACAATTTTTTTTATCCATTCCGTTTCCTTTTTTGTTTTTGCTTTATCTTTTCTTTTTTTTTTGTGTTTTTTTTTTTTTTTTGCTTTTTTGAATTATTAACTTGACCGATCACTAAACTAATTGAATGTTGTTCCAAATCAGGGATTTTGGAGAGTATTTGTGTGTTTAAGAAACTAAAAATCAAAAGCCTGAGAGCCACAGAGAGAAACACGAATGGCCTTTTAATCATGAATTCGTTCTAGCATTGTTGTTTTTCTTATTGTTGTTGCTGTTGTTATTTTTTTACATTTTTATTATATTTCATGTTAATGTACATTTAGTAACTTATAGTATAGACGGCGCGACAACGACGTTAACGATAAGTTAAATGAGTATTTGTTGCTTTGCTATACTGAAATGAGTCGTTAGTTGTATTTATATTATTTTAATTGTTGTTGTTGCTATTGTAGAAAAGAATGTATTGTATTTTGTTGTTGTCGCGCAAATTTATATTCATATATACATATATACATATATATATATATATATATGTATATTTTTTTTTTTACAATTTTCTATATATACACACATTTGTACATATTCCTTTATACAATTTTTTAACACAAATACTTATTTATCTTTTTTACTTTAACTCTCTTTCAAATCTTTTTTTGCCTTTTTTGTTTTTTTTTTTTTTTTTAAGAAAAGAGAGCGAAAATTTTTGGCCAGTCGTTCGTTTGTATTGTTTTCTATTCCTTTTTTTTCTCAAATATTTTCAAATTTATATAATAATGTAACTTTGATTTATTTTATATTTTTAATTTTTTCTTTTTTTTTTAATAAAAATTAAACTTCACCTTGTATTTTAAGAGATAAATTTTTTTTTTATATTTTTATTTTTTTTACTTTCTTTTGTGACTTGTATTTTATTTAAAATATATGTATATATATATATATATATAAATACGTATATATATATACACATTTATCTCAAGTCTTCACTTTAGCATTAATGAAAATTTTCCTCTCTTTTCATTTATTTATTTATTAATTTATATATTTATATATATATATTTTTTTTTTTTCTTTCACGTATAGATTATTGCAATTCTTTCTAATAAAACCAGAAATTACACGATGTTACTTTTCTATCCTTTACTTTTCTTTGAAAAAACATTTGTAGAAGAAAAAAAAAACATTTCTTTGCATTCAAAGTTGTATTATGCTGTTAAGTGCGCGTACTATGGAGAAATTGAATTTTTTGAACCGCTTTACTCAGCACCGTAAACTAAACTAACCTGACTCGTTCGCGCAACACTTAGTTTTTCCTCAAAAATTCCATCAGAGATTCATACCAATGTAGTGATCATTGTTGTTGTTTTTGCTGCTGCTGCTTTTCATAAACATTGCAATCTGTGTATATTTTAGTATGTTATGTTTTGGTTGTCGTTTGTTTTTTTTCTTTTTTTGTTTTTGCTGTTGCTTGTATCTATCGTTATATGTGCACGTGTATGTATACTGGTATCGCATTTTCTGCTACATGTACCTGCTATTTAAAATTTACCGTATATTGTCTTTGTAGTGGTATTCGATTAAAGCACATTTCAGTGATTTCTTTTAACTGATGCTCTTTGGCTAGTTTTAAAAATGCTCTCAAAACTCTTTCTCCCAGTCCGTCTTTCACTTTTACTCTCTCGCGCTCTCTCCATCGCTCTCAATCTCTCTCTCTCCCTATTACTCTCTCACCCTCTCATTATCTTTCCGTTTCGTGTTTGTGTGCGCGCTATTTGTTATTTACTCAGTTCCACATAACGCGATCGTTTAGCTACAACATTCCAATTCATCTATTCACGTTGCATACATTCTGAATGCACGACTATAGAGTAAGTATTAGACTTGAATTATTGACTATGTATTGGTGTTACTTGTATACGATTTATTCTGATGAGATTCAACGAATTAAGTTCAAATTGGAAATATATTAAATTTTGTTCTTTTGACTACTACTAATAATAACTTTGATAGCGTTAGAAAATAGTAAGTTGTCTAAAAAATATTGAGCCTTAAAGTAAAAAAGCACTTTCGTTGATCGGAAATAACAAAATATTTTTTAATATGAATTAATTAACTAAAATGAATATATAAATATTTTATATTCCGAAAAACTGAAGATTTTTTAGATTAAACAAGCAACAATACAATCATTAAGTACCTTAGATCATTTCGTTTAGAACAGTTATTCATATAATGACTTTTCAAAATAAGGCCTTATACGCAGAGAGCTCGAAAAAGTGGTTCGATCCGAATCATTTTCAATAGCGTTCGTTCTTCGGTCAAATTTCATCAAAAAAATATATCAAAAATTGGAAGAAACAAGACGGACAGATAGACAAATTTTGGTCTTAGGATCAGTGGGTCTACTTCAAGTATTTCTGAGTATCGTATACATCTGCAGAAACTTAATAGATCCTTCTACAACAAGTGGTGTAGGGTATAAAAATAACAGTAAAACCCTCTATTAGTTCCAAACTTAAATTTTTTCAAGATTCTTCAAAACTTCTTTCAAGTAATAATAAAGAAATTTACAACATAGATGCATAAATAGGCATAAACTCATACTAGAGCACGTGTAACGAAAAATCATAAAAAAAAACATTGCGACATTTACCACTTCATGTTCTTGACCTTTTGTAAATGAGTTAAGATTCTGAAAAAATTCGCTACAATTTCTAATATCACATCAAGCAGGACGATAACGCGAAAAAATTTATGGATTTAATGGAATCTTTAATGTTAAGCATGTGTCACGCTCTGATGAACGAACTCTTGATAAAGTCTATATAAAATTCCCCACGTAAAAAAAAAGGGCAGACACATTTCATCTTAGCGCATCGACCATAAAATAGTTTTAAACCATTTACGAAGACTTGGTTATGAAAAGAAGCTCAATAGTTGCTTACCACATGAAGTAACAGTGAAAAATTTGATGAATTTTCACCTTCAAAGCAGGCAATGAAACTGAATTACATACGTAAATAATGGACGAAAAAGTTGGTGATTCAAAATAGATGAATCTGCGAACAGGATTACAAAGTCCGGATTTCCGTCACGTAAAGTGATGTTCGATGGATTTGGAAGTGAATCTCTCTGGTCCAAAATAGATGAAGCCGCGGATAGGATTATAAAGTCCGAGTTGCCATCACGAAAGATGACGTTTTTGTCTTCGGTGGTTTTGTTAAGGAATCTCTCTCGCTGTCTCTCCCTCTCTCTCTCTATCTCTCCCTCACTCTCGCTATCTCTCCCTCTCTCTCTCTATCTCTCCCTCACTCTCGCTATCTCTCCCTCTGTCTCGCTATCTCTCTCTGTCTCTATCTGTCTCACTCTCTCTGTCTCTGTGTGTCTCTCTCTCGATCACTCTCTCTCTCTCTCTCTCTCGCTATCACTCTCACTCTCGCTATCACTCTTCCTCTCGCTATATCTCTCTCTGTATCTCTCTCTCCCTCCCTCCCTCTCTCTCTTTCTTTTTCTCTGTCTCTCTCTCTCCCTCCCTCCCTCTCTCTCTTTCTTTTTCTCTGTCTCTCTCTCTGCCTCTCTTTCTCCCTTTCTCTCTTTCTCGTGTATCATTAGCTGTTCCAGCCTGACTAGCAATTAATCCGACTAAGACCCACAATCTCGTCGTCCTCTATCATCACATGACTTTTCAACGCTTCCATAAAAACTTAAGATACCTTGGCTTGCGGTGTACGGCAACCATTTATTTTGCTTCCTGCAGAATTCTCCTAATCATGTAAAACTGGGTTCAAAGGAAATCTATGAGTAACTTATGGTTCAATTTTTACTTTAGAAGTTCTACAGTGATGGCATAACTGCTTTAGCAAAGAGGTAGCAAAAGATTTTTGGTCAAAATGTCACACACTTTATCTCAAATTTAGACAATATTTGAATTAAATAGTAAACAGTTATATCCATCTTTTTTTTATTGGAATTTTTTTATTGAATCGTTATGTACATAGGACAGGCGTCTACATGTCATAGCATATCGGGCAAAGCGTCATGGACGGCTTTGCTGACATATACACACTCTTGCCTAGAAATAGCTACATTTCGTCGATGCATCCTTGAATCTCCCCCGTCAACGCACGGGTGGGTGTGGGCTTATTGGCGTAGACTTTTGACTTCAAATACCGTTATATGCAATGGTCTTCACTTAATCATGATAGCCTTTGTTCTACTGAACTTTTAAAATATTTTAGATTATTTTTAGATTTGTTTAATAACTATCGATGATTACTTGAACATGTCCGACTTCCATAACGTATCTAAAAGCATCAAGCAAAACAATGTGTGCCACGTGCGGCAGAAGGATATGCAATCATCTAATGCATACATATATCTGTTGCAAACGAAATAAGAAAATTAGTACACTTCACCCGCCTTGAGCTGCTGTGCACAACAAGCAAACCATTCAGCTATGGTGAAAAATCCAAAACTCAAAGATTCCTAAGATAGTCTTTATACAAAAAAAAAAAAAAAAAAATGAAAAAATAAAAAATTAAAAAAAAAGGAGAAAAAAAAGCTTCCAAAGTATTTTGTATTCAAAATGCTTACAAAATGTTGCTTTTTTTTAGTATTTTATATTGAAAACTTAAAAGATCCGATTCTTTTGTCGGCTCAACCGGCTGGCTGGTCGGTACACTTTTGATGTGAAGCGATAATAAAATAATTGCGATAAACTATCTATTCTTACTCTTTAAAGGTTTGCATTATTTGGATTTGCGAGTTGTTTGCCACAGCCAACACAACAATAACAGGGCACCGAAAAAATACTCAAAAAATAATAAAAAAAAAAACAAAAAAAAAAAAAACTTTGCAACTAAAACAACAACAACAAACAAATAAAACTCTTAAAAGAATCTCTTACAGAACTGACGAGGACAAAAAAGTATATAGAGAAGTTCGTTCTTATTGTAAAAATCTTGAAAAAAATAATAAATATAAATAAATACATACTAGCAACAACAATAATAACAAAAACAATAAGAATAATAAAAACAAATACAAACATAGTTTAGAAAACAACAAGGAGTACCTGCAAGCCTGACAGCATTTTATTGAAGAACATGGGCAAACGACAAAATCTCTTTTTCTGTAGTTTTTTATATTTATAGCCGGCACTACAAGCATAACAATACATTCATTCCTTTGAACGGTTTAATAAAAAATTCAAGCCTATGAAGTATATGAAGGGTTCCTACCTTAAATAAGAAATTCGAAATTCGAAATCACTTTAAGTAGATTAAGGTTTCTCTCTCTCTCTCTCTCTCTTTCTCTCTCTTTCGCTCTCTCTCTTTCTCTCTCTCTCTTTCTCTCTCTATCTCGTTCTCTTTCTCTGTCTCTCTTTCGCTCTCTCTCTCTCTCTCTCTCTCTCTCTTTCTTTCTCTTTCTCTCTCTTTCTCTCTCTCTCTCTCTCTTTCTCTCCCTCTCTTTCTCTCTCTATCTCGTTCTCTTTCTCTTTGTCTGTCTCTCTTTCGCCCCCCCCCCCTCTCTCTCACTCTCTCTCTCTCTCTCTCTCTCTCTGTCTCTCTGTCTGTCTGTCTCTTTCGATCACTCTCTCACAGCCCAGTTAAATAAGCAGGGAGATAAAAGTTCAGATATTTCATTAAATTCCGATTTAAAAGAATAGACAAAAAATATTGACTAAAAAGGCCCATAATCTTCCCAATAGTTCAAAAAAATGCTATTCAAGGACTAGATAATCAAGTCTAATTATCTTTCTCCTTCTTGCTACTTTTACTTATTAATGCCAGCGTATGAGAGAATGAGATGCGCTAGAGAGTGCACATCATCTAGAGGCTGAAGTATCACAACGAGATTGTCTAGCTCTCCGCTAAAGTCAAAGACTTCGCTTTGCCCTCGACTTATTAGGATAATCACAGTCGGCCCGAAACTCCTTAAAGCATCGTTCTCTGTTATCTACACAGATCTTATAAAATCGTAGGTAATACTTTAGAAGGCGTAGAGCAACGTTTTTGTTTTGTTCTTCCATATAACCTAAATCACAAATCCTTAGTGCCTTACCCAATAAATATCCTTGGACGAATATCGATAGAGCCCATATCAAGTTCTCAGATCAGCCATCACATTATATATCCGTAATACCGAGAGTAGCTAAAATGAACAAAGGATAGGGTGCCTAGAATGACAGGAAGATTTCCTAGAAAATAAGAACTTGTTTCAATGCACCCTTTGACCTGTATTCAGGTACTTTGTTGGTGCAGATATCTTGACTCAAAAATGGGCCAAAAGCCATCTCATGATTTACTAGTTCAAGGCCGTAGGTAGGTCCCGTTACACACCCACTCTTTTGTATAAAGAAATGGATGTCCAATAAGTCACACAAATCGATTGGGATAAGGAATATGCTAAAAGAGGTCATAGCACCTTCTATTCTCTTTCCTTGCTAATGAGGATAGTTTGGCATAAAACTGAACTAAGGAAACTCGTATACAAACCACTATTACTCGTGTGTTCATGTACGTTGTCTGGAATCGAAAATAGGCTAAATGGCTAACCAAGGCCATGTTAACATAAGTGGAAGACACACTACCTTGACTAACCAAGCATAGAGCTCAGCTTTAGCTGATCAATAGAGTAAATAAATTAAAGAAATTGGAAACGTTTACAATCTATCCCTTTCTCTCTCTAGCTTACCCTAGCTTCTCTCACCCTACCTACCACGGAAGCGTTTAGCACGCAAAAACCATTAAATATATCCGAAGCTCATTTTTAACGTTGTTCCAAATCTACTTTAGGAGCGTATTTTATTTCATGTAGTGGGTGTCTAAGATTCGTTTTCAAGTATGTAGAAAATGGTTTTCTCACTTGTTTCGCTGTTGTTGTTTTTATATAGAAGCGAATGTGAATCCCAGTAGCTGGAAAAAGAACATTTCAAATGTCGGGAGGCAACGCAAGCCGCAGCTAAAATAAATATATTGAGCCAGCTCGCTTAGTGGATGTATGTGCGTGAAATTCCAATGGTTGTTAGCTTGGTATGCTTTGGTATGGGTGTTTAAGTAAAAAAAAAAAAAAAAAAAAAAAAAAAAAAAAAAAAAAAAAAAAAAATCATGCAGAGATTGAAGAGCCCACAACTTAAATGCAGGCTCAACACAACTCAAGTCATCAAATAGTAAAAGAAAAACAACAAAAAAAAAAAAAAAAAGAATTTAAACAAACATAAGAAAAATCGAAACGAATCTACCATAATCCAAACGACTATCATACACAAACCATATAATTGTGTTGTGTATACGTATGAGCGCTGAACAGAGCTCAATTAGTTTTGCCAGTCCGTTCATAAGTCTAGCAGTCCGTTTAGTGAGAAAGCTATATGCCAGCACTGCTTCAATATCGTCACTTGGGCGCATTCCACAACATAATATGAGCTTGTTTTGCTGGATTTTTTTTTTCTCTGTTTTTGTTGTTTTTTTTTTGTTTTCTTCTTCTTCTTCTTCTTCTCCTTCTTCAATTCTTTAACGACGAAGTTATATTTTTATACACTGTGCTGTTTAGTTTCTTTTTTTTTTTTTTTTAATGCCGCACTTCAAAGCCAAAGACAACCAAATAAACGTAAGTTTATGTATGAATGTATAAGTGTCTTGTCTATAGAAGACTTCGTCCATGTGCAGCGCTCAAGCAGGAGGCAGATTCAGTTTCGGTCTTCTTAGTCTTTCGATACTGTTTTCGTTGTCATCGTTGTCGTTTTGTTGGCTCTTTTACAGCGCATTTTATTTTCATTTTTTTTATTTTTTTTTTATTTTACTCACACATACGTAAACATTTGATATTTTTCAGTGCGTTCGTCTATATAAGACTGGTTTTAAACTATATATATATACACATACATAGAAGCAAACATTTCATTGCCTGGCTTGCTGGCGTTCATTGCTTGTTTGCCCGGCTGCTTGCTGGGCTGTGGTCCATAATACGTATTCAAGCATTTCAATCTGCGGGCCGTTGTATACATACATACATGCATACATACATACATACATACATATGCATGCATGCATGCATACATATGTTACACACATTTATATTATTGAGTTGAATTGTTACTCTTAGGCATTGGTGCTGGCTTGCTGGTTGTGCTGTGTTGTTACCCCTTGGTTGAATGTTGGTGTTCATGGCAACGTCAAGTTAATGTTCAATTCAATGTTGTCGCTTTTTTGTTTTTGTTTTTGTTTCTGTTCTTTTTTTCTTTTTTTTTTCTTTAAATTTTCTTATACTGCAACTTTGCACCGTGAGCTTATATATGAGTGTATGTATGTTAGTGTGTGCGTGCATATGTTTGTTTGTGTAGAGGAGGCAATCAGGCATTCAAGACTATATACGAGAAACTCAGAACAATCCATACAATCTTAAGATATAAAACAAAGTTGGTTGGTCAGCCAGCCCCATCAGCTCTCCGGACATCTTTTCTTTCATTTTCGTGGTTGTTATTCGTTGATATTTTGGCATTCTTGGGTCCCCTGGCATTTTAAAAAAATTTTCAGATTTTTTTTATTTATTTATTTTTTTTTTTATATTTATTATCGTTTGTTGTTATTGCTCTTGTTCCAGTACTAGCTTAGCATGGATGGTTAGCTGGGCATTTAAGCTTGATTTAGCTTTCATGTGTTTGCCTGAAAATGCGGTTTTTTGTGGATTCGTGTGTGCGTGAAATTGGCGCGCATTTTTTAAATATCAACATTTTTTGATATGGATGCTAACGAAGAGAAAAACAAATTATGATTTCTTTGAAATTCACTCTTTTTGTGGTCCTCCCTACTATCTCTGATTGAAGGCTTTAACCAAAACATTCATACGATTGTTGTTTATTATATGTATATGTAAGTAATTGTTTCAAAAGATCGAAACGTCACAACTGTAGCTAAACTTAGACATCTGGTTTATGTTTGTGTTGCTTGGGATAATAATTAAGAATGTTATCCGTTTCTTTTTGCTTTTTCTCCTCCTTTTTTTTTTTTTTTTTTTTTTTTTTTTTTTTTTTTTTTTTTTTTTTTTGTAGGAAATTCCAATCATATTTCTGTCACAGGATATCACAAAAGATTGAAAACAATTCAGATTTAAAGGCATTTCAATTGAAAAGTCTAAC
>KK502575.1:166524-177319 GCA_000688735.1 Glossina austeni
TAATTGGACAGACGGACAATTGGGCAGACGGGCAATTGGACAGGCGGATAATTGGACAGACGGACAAGCTTAGAAAATAAACCTGAATCGATCAGTACAATAAAAAGTGTGTAAATTTCAAGTCCTTCTAGAAGTTCCACGCACCCGCGCAAACTTAATATGCCTTTACACCACAAGGGATGTGCAGAGTATAAAAATGGACGCACACACAGACGGGCAAGTTCACATCGATTCAGAAAATGAATCTGATTCGATCAGTACAATAAAAAGAGCGTAAATCTCAAGACCTTCTGGGAGTCGTATAAACACGAACAAACTTAATATGTCCTTGCACCACAAGTCGTGTGCAGGGTATAACAATGGACGGACAGACAGACTGTCAGGCTCAAATCGATTCGGAAAACGAATCTGAGTCGATCAGCACAATAAGAAGTGCGTAAATCTCAAGTCATTCTAGGAGTCCCATGCACTCAAGCAAACTTAATATAACCTGTACGAGAAATTGCGTAAGGCATAATAAGACAGTATTAAATGATTGCCGTATCTTCATGAACAAAAATTTCACTCCTTGCACTTACAACATAAAATACAAAAATACTCTTAATAATCAAAAATAGGCAGAGAGGTATAAAAATTGTATCCGATTCTTGAATACCATTGCAACCATTGTTGCATATCAGTGAGGTTTCTTTTTTAAGAGAAATCATTGACATAATTCTCCCATTTCGAAGACGAAACCAAGCACATTTTTCCACGCACATAATTTCACCAAATTTATAGAAGAAGGATAGGCGATCCAAGTGAACTAAGGGGATTATTCTGGCGTTATAATCATCACTAGCTACGGAAGAACGTGTTTTCCTATTATAATTTGTTTGTAGCCTTGAAGTTGTTAGTTGCTTCAAGCTCCACTTAATACTCCCAAGAGTGTTGGTCCATTCCCTCCCACTAATGAAACGTGAACGAAGCATTTCTAAACAAATAAAAAATATCTATATCTTTGACTATGCAGACGATCTCTCAATCAGCCGAAACATATGTATTTCGTTACCAACAGTACAAGGAATTTATTATACCATTTTTAAGAAAAGAATATGAACAAAATCGAATTGAAAAAGCAACAACAACAGCAAGAAAAACTTCAACGAATTGCAAGTCTATTATATTTATTCTTTGAACTATGATTAGCTGATTAGATTCTCTATTACAACGATAGAATTATAAATGAATTGAACGTTCAAAAAAAAAAAAATAAAATTATTTTGGCATTCTTTAGTGTATTGGCCGTAAGGGCCAAGAGAGATATGCGAAAGAAAATATTAAATACATGAAATCCAATGCGGAGGTAGACTAGAGTGGAAAGAATCTTACGAATGATTGCAATTTCTGTTTTAATCTAAGATCAGAGCTGGAAGGGAGCAAGAGAAGAGCGAGAGTAGGCAAAAATAATATCAGAACCATAATAATAATAAAAACAAAAACAAAACGTAAAATATCTCCAGAGAGAAATATGCAAGTAGCCCACAAATGCAAAAACGATAAAACGATCAAAGCTATACGTGGTCAACAGAACGAATGGCTGGCTTGTTGGCTGGCAAGTAACAGCATTCCATTCAAAAAAAAATAAATAAAAAAAAAAAATGATGAAAAAGAAAGGAACAAAAGCAACAAACTCTAAGATATACATATATAAAGCATGTAAATGAAAAATTTGCAATACTCGAGCCAGCACCCTACACAGCGTTTATTCAATCAATTTCTTTCGTCTAATTCTAATAACTACTTGATGATAAAAACTATATTTTTATATGTTCTTTAAATATAGATTTGCTGGGAATCAGCAAATTTTTTCTACCTTCTTCATTTTGCATGCAGTTAGAAGGCTTAAAATTAATTTAAATTAAAGGAAGCTTACGTTAGGGCTGTTCGTGAGGTTGGGTTCGGTGTGTCTAACAAGGTAATCATAAGCCAAAATTTCGCTGCTGCTATAATATATATGTACATATATATGCATGCATATAAAAACACATATATATGTATGCAGGTCCCTGTATGCATGTGTACACGAAAGCGCGTATTCTTTACCAGGGTAAATGTAAGTTTCCGTAGTGTACGCAAGTTTGTATGCAAGGAGTATAAACGAACTAAAAAATCCGCGAAATCTTCCATGCCAAACCAATAATGTTGTAAACCTATAAGACCTGATGGCAATGTTGTTGATGACGACAACGTCGACGACGACCACGATGATGATGATGATGATGATGATGATGTTGATGATGATGACGGTTGTTAATTTTACAACAACATAGAAACTGATAAAACCATGATTTATATATACATATATATATACATATACATATATATATATATATATATATATATATACCATATATATATACATATATATATATATACCATATAACCATGATCTTATACATATAAACATATACGTATTGTATATAAATATGTACAAATGTATAAGTTTACCTGCTAGAGATCACATAACTAAACATAAGTATAAGAGATTAGAGAATATAAACGAGCGATTGAATTGAATATTATACGAAAATTATACGAAATGTTAGACCAAGATACGGCAGAACAGAACTGGGCAGACTGACTTTCAAGCTAATAAAAGACAAACAGACAGACAGACAAGCAACCATATAGATAAACAGCTGGATAGACTAACAATATGTAAGAATCTGCAAGAAGAAGAACAAAAGTACACCGTAACAAATTAGTTGAACAATCTTTTTCAAAAAGCGTAAAGCCAATAGTGATATGAATGCTTATCGCTCCATTAGTATTAATAATAAGACATTAGACATTAGAGGTAAAAAAAAATACATCTTTATACCCTTCACCAGTTGTGTTACAAGCCTACACTAAGGTTGTGTGGCAAAACTTCAGACTTTTAGTATACCGATGAATGCAGAAAGTGATTGTGAGCCTGTCTGTCTATCCATCCGTTTATCTCTTTTGTTTTCCTGTGTTTAACTTACAGGTTGCAATTTCTGAAATGTTTTCATCAAATTTTGTACGCCGACATGCTTTGATCCAAAAGCGGACTCTATTGAAAATGCTTTAGATCGGACAACTTTTTCAATTATTTTCCTTACAACGCCTTATTTTGAAAAGACGTTATTTGAATAACTGTATTAAACGAAAAGACGGTGAGTGGACAGTGGCCCACTGTAATGTTTTAAATTGCTTATCAATTCAAGCCAGTGAAAAGAGCGTTTCTCCAGAGCGGTTTTCCTCCATTTCGAAAACAGAGAGAAATTGTAATAGAGAGAAATTGAATCTAAAACATCCGAATGGGACCAGTGCGAAATGATATAAATTGAATTTTTGGGGGGAGAGTCTTAAAATATCTGCATAGAGTAAGAAGATGATGATAAAATCAACACCTCTCGCACCAGAAGTTTCATGGAAGCATTTCACTCCTATTATCGAGAAAAACTTGGTCTTAGTCTTAGTACTTTTTAATCACAGCAGTATAAACGGCAATTAAAAACCGCTAGTTCCCTAAAACTGATATTTTGTGGCTTCGTAAATTTTCTAATTGGAAATTCTAAGTGGGTAATTGCGGGGGTATTGCGGGTATTCAACGCATCTATTGTAGGGGTATTGTGGTTACTCGTATTCAACCTTACAGCTCTCCATCCAATCGATGTGTTTGCAATTCTCGCCTGTAGTAAGTTACTTCGTTACATTATATTCTTAGTTAAAATCAATCTTTTCTCGATCTGAAATCTGAAATGTTCCGTATGTATGCGTGTAGCGAAAAAATAATTCAATCAGACAAGAATCTAAGAGAAATTATTCTTTCAGTGTATTTTTGGTAAATAATTCGATTCTCAAACCCGTCATCTGTTTCATATAATTTCGATGGAATAAGTTAATATCCGAATCTTGAATAGTCGTCAAAAAAAAAAAAAAATTTGTTTTGCATTAAAAATCTATTGAAAATTTAAACAAAAAACACGATTTTTAAAGCCTTTACTTTAAGCTTTAAAGAAAAAAATCAATAATTCTTTACAATGTGGATGTAGTTAACAGTAGATTTGTGGATAGATATAAATTTTTTGGACAACCCAATATTTTATTTAGATAAGCCACAAGCCTGATAACTTACCATAGCAGACTGTCATGAATAGTGAGTTGCAATTTAACTCATATTTGGTAAAGCAAATAAATACCTCGATACATAAATTCCTGCATAAATACTTCTATGTATGTGTGTTTGGTTCATTTTGATTGAATTGATTGTCGTTTAGTCGTTGAGTTTGAACGGTCAATTGTTTCTTTTATTTTTAATTTTTTTTNTTATCCGTTTCTTTTTGCTTTTTCTCCTCCTTTTTTTTTTTTTTTGTTTTTTTGTATTTTGTTTGTTTTTTTTTTTGCTTTTGTAGGAAATTCCAATCATATTTCTGTCACAGGATATCACAAAAGATTGAAAACAATTCAGATTTAAAGGCATTTCAATTGAAAAGTCTAACTGATTCTGGCCTTAACACATACAAAGAAATTATCGAGATGTCTTATTATTCGCCCCGATTCACATGCTTACAGTACAGCAATAAGGATGATTCTGGAACATTTTTTGAACACTTTTTGAATAGGAAGTAGTTTGGAATTTCAACATTCTCTAGTTTCTTTGATAAACTTCAAGAGGTGATGTGATCATGATTTTACATTCGAGACCGGATTTGTTTCATTAAATGTCATATCGGCTAACAGTTCCAACTTGTTTTACCTGAGTTCTTATGTAGACCGCCTTGGCTTGGCGGCATACCCCGCTGTCTGAATGAAAGTGGCACGGCAAAATTTTCCAAAAATTGCGGGTAGCGTTACAGCGATAAGTTCAAAAATAAACTAAAAAGGAAGGCTAGAACAAGTGGTTAGTGTTCTTAGGAAAAGTACTCTCGTTTCTTCTCCGTATCTCGCTCGCCCGCTCTCTTACTCCCTCTCTGTCTGTTTCTCCCTCTCTCTCTCTCTCTCTCTCTCTCTCTCTCTCTCTTTCTCGCTCTGTCTGTTTCTGTCTCTCTCTCTCTCTCTTTTTCGCTCTGTCTGTTTCTCTCTCTCTCTCTCTCTCTCTCTTTCATACTCTCTCTTTCTGTCCCTCTAATAGGTCAAAAGTTTGTAACTGAAAGTTTAATCAATTTCGCATTTTGACTTCCAAATGGGTACTGGTCAGGTAAGACGTGGCTGAATCTTTTATACTCTCCACTTTTATCTTAAAAAAGTTTAAGCGCGGCCGACTTTTTCATTTCTGTACAGTTACAAAAGGATCACCCTTGAAGAATGCACGTAAATTTTTGTAGGTACATCTGTCCTAGTTTTTGAACAACGTCCGAAAGTATGGAATTCCTTTGCTTTGGACAAATGAAGCGTTTCAATGTCCGGTAGGAAAGCTCTTTAACCACTTTGGCCCATTTTCAATACTCACCAGCCTGAATAAATTTCCAAAGTTTCTCAATTTTTGTGGTCCGTACAATGTTTTCACGTAGGTGTACGTAGACGGATAGACGAGCAACCGCACAAATCCACATCAATTCAAAAATTGATGCTAGAATATATATACGCTTAACATGATCTCTGAAGCTTCTGCCAAAGGCTCGAATGCGGCTACAAAAAATAACAAAAACCAATTTGTAGAAGTTGTACGTACACAGGTTGCTTTAAGTAGAACTAGAATTGCTGAGTTCCAGTTCCAATTTTGAGCTCCAGAAAAATGCTTATAAGACATCTAAATTTCGAGAACTTTTGGTGACTTTCATTTAAATTAACATAAATAGTCTTTCTCTACCTTTTGTAGTTGCCGAGATGCACGTGATGTTTGGTACAAGTCCACTCTCCTCAAAACATTATATTTAGTTCAAAAATTATACTACATATTTTCTCTCCTTCATTTCTATATCATCATGCCACGCCCATGGTATCCGAAAATACATTATAAATGTTTTCAAAAACTTTCCCTGAATGATTTTAAAATTAAAACGCTATAGTGAACAATAGGTCAATGTTGACGGAAACACTCTTCGGTCAATCAAGAACTCAAAATTAAAAGATAGGTATTATCTGTCCACAATCCAGAAGAAGCAGAAACAGCCGCCAAAAACCACTGACCTTTTTTTTGTTTCTAACTTTCAAGTGCGTCAGGATATTTTTGAAAAATTGCGAACATGATGTTGGACGTAATCACCTGCTTGTGTGATAAAATTTTTGTTCCAATTTTTTTTTTAATTTATTCTAATACATATTAGGAAGTTTTTTATTCAATTAAAAAGTTGAGCTTGAGATTGAAATTAAAATTTCGATAATTCTGTTATTAATGTTTTCACCTAATGTTGAATACTTATTGTACTACTATTATAATAATAATAATAATAATAATAATAATAATAATAATAATGCTAATAATGTTGTAGTGCATTTTAATTCGCAATTTAAGTCCATAAAGAGATGAAAGGTCAGTTGCATAATAATAATTTTTTAGCAAAGGTATCATACCGTGCATAGAACTCTTTTAAGCTGAAATGACGAATTGTTTACGTTAGTGATTGATGGCTTATTATTATTCATTAATTTTCTACTGCTAGTCAACAACTAAACGCATTGAAAACATATTGGAATGCAGCAAAATTTGCCGTCCTTTTTATCACAATTTGAAAGAATTTTGGGAGACAAAAGTAAACATTGGTAAGCACAATAAATGCGAATTTCAATTGATTTTTACAAACATTATAGAGCGGTACGGTCCACCATTAAATACCCTACACTAGTTTACTTAATATAGTCATTGATATAACGACCTTTTAAAATACGGCATTATATGGAAAATGGCCCAAAAGGTAATTCATCGTAATCATTGTCAATAGCGTTCATCCTCGGGCAAAACTACGTCAGTGTATCAAATTTTACCAAAATATCTCAAAAATTGCGAACACAAGAAAACAACCGACAGGAAAACAAAATCGATTCACTAATCGACTCTTAATCGATCGGTACAATAAAAAGTGAATCAGGAAATGAATCTGAATCGATCAATGCGTAAATCTTAAGTCCTTCTGAGAATTCCATACCCACGCATAAATTTAATATGTCCTTGCACTACAAGTGACGTGTAGAGTATAACAATAGACAGACGGACAATTGGACAGACAGACAATTGGACAGACGGACAATTGGACAGACGGACAATTGGACAGACAGACAATTAGACAGACGGACAATTGGACAGACGGACAATTAGACAGACGGATAATTGGACAGACGGACAAGCTTAGAAAATAAACCTGAATCGATCAGTACAATAAAAAGTGTGTAAATTTCAAGTCCTTCTAGAAGTTCCACGCACCCGCGCAAACTTAATATGCCTTTACACCACAAGGGATGTGCAGAGTATAAAAATGGACGCACACACAGACGGGCAAGTTCACATCGATTCAGAAAATGAATCTGATTCGATCAGTACAATAAAAAGAGCGTAAATCTCAAGACCTTCTGGGAGTCGTATAAACACGAACAAACTTAATATGTCCTTGCACCACAAGTCGTGTGCAGGGTATAACAATGGACGGACAGACAGACTGTCAGGCTCAAATCGATTCGGAAAACGAATCTGAGTCGATCAGCACAATAAGAAGTGCGTAAATCTCAAGTCATTCTAGGAGTCCCATGCACTCAAGCAAACTTAATATAACCTGTACGAGAAATTGCGTAAGGCATAATAAGACAGTATTAAATGATTGCCGTATCTTCATGAACAAAAATTTCACTCCTTGCACTTACAACATAAAATACAAAAATACTCTTAATAATCAAAAATAGGCAGAGAGGTATAAAAATTGTATCCGATTCTTGAATACCATTGCAACCATTGTTGCATATCAGTGAGGTTTCTTTTTTAAGAGAAATCATTGACATAATTCTCCCATTTCGAAGACGAAACCAAGCACATTTTTCCACGCACATAATTTCACCAAATTTATAGAAGAAGGATAGGCGATCCAAGTGAACTAAGGGGATTATTCTGGCGTTATAATCATCACTAGCTACGGAAGAACGTGTTTTCCTATTATAATTTGTTTGTAGCCTTGAAGTTGTTAGTTGCTTCAAGCTCCACTTAATACTCCCAAGAGTGTTGGTCCATTCCCTCCCACTAATGAAACGTGAACGAAGCATTTCTAAACAAATAAAAAATATCTATATCTTTGACTATGCAGACGATCTCTCAATCAGCCGAAACATATGTATTTCGTTACCAACAGTACAAGGAATTTATTATACCATTTTTAAGAAAAGAATATGAACAAAATCGAATTGAAAAAGCAACAACAACAGCAAGAAAAACTTCAACGAATTGCAAGTCTATTATATTTATTCTTTGAACTATGATTAGCTGATTAGATTCTCTATTACAACGATAGAATTATAAATGAATTGAACGTTCAAAAAAAAAAAAATAAAATTATTTTGGCATTCTTTAGTGTATTGGCCGTAAGGGCCAAGAGAGATATGCGAAAGAAAATATTAAATACATGAAATCCAATGCGGAGGTAGACTAGAGTGGAAAGAATCTTACGAATGATTGCAATTTCTGTTTTAATCTAAGATCAGAGCTGGAAGGGAGCAAGAGAAGAGCGAGAGTAGGCAAAAATAATATCAGAACCATAATAATAATAAAAACAAAAACAAAACGTAAAATATCTCCAGAGAGAAATATGCAAGTAGCCCACAAATGCAAAAACGATAAAACGATCAAAGCTATACGTGGTCAACAGAACGAATGGCTGGCTTGTTGGCTGGCAAGTAACAGCATTCCATTCAAAANAATCACGAAACGCTATTACGTAGCGAGTTTTTGAAAATTGGGTTAGTTTTCGAAAGATTGGCCCGATCCGAACCATTTTCAATAGGGTTCGTTTTCGGATCAAAACACGTCAGTATAACAAATGTCCCAAAAATTGCGTCCAGAAGTTTCAACACATGGATAGACACCAGAAGGACAGACGGACAGACAGAGTTAGAAAATATATAATTTTCAAACTCTGTTCAATTTGGCGGGATAGTTCCGTCATATTTCATTACCTGTAGGTAATTTTTCTTGTCTGGTCAAGCCAAGCGTGTAGAATGCGTTTTGTCTTATCATTTAACGTAAATATCGTGGGATACAAGAGGACTTCTTTGAATACTCTTCACCAGTTCTCTATTGGAGTTTATCAATAATAGGTAAAAATAAGGAAAGCAAAGGTGTTCTCATTGAAGGCACGCCTTCATTTTCAATATCTTCATTTTTCTGAACGGTAGAAAGACGCTACAAAGTTCGCAAGACGGACAGATGGACAGAGAAATCGAAGGACATTCCCAATTTGACACTGATAAAGTATGCCTGTTTCAAGAAGCTTTGTTCTGGGCGCTACAAATGTTTTGACAAAAAATGATACACAATAATCACAGGCGTGGCAGTTTTTTTTGGACAGACACCTAAAACGCCGCCCACAGAGTAAACGAGCAAATTTTTGTAGTCTTATGTACTGTATTTTGGGAGTAGTGAGCAATTTTTTTTCTTTTGGAAAACAAAAATATTCTTCTTTACGCGTGTCCTTCAACCGATTTAGCCTTTTTTCAATACCAACCTGCTTGCAAGAACTTCCACTGTTTCTGCCAAATTTGTAGTCAATAGTTTCATTTTGACGGTCACGAGAATGTTCACAACAGTCATTACACGGTCAGACAGATGGACATACTTAAATCGATTCAGAATTTGATTCTGTTAAAAACTATATTTATTGTAAGGGGACTATGATTATACCTCTCATCCCTCATTGATGAGTATAAAAGCATCTCTATAAGCATATGCCACTGAAGAGTATATCTAGAGATATCAATTTATGTGGCATAGTAAGCGAAACTAATTTTTTTCCTTTTCATAAGTTATATAGAGTGAACAAAGATCATCGCGGAGGCAGGCAATGATGAAATGAAATATTTCATTGAAGACCAGTAAGAATTTTTGAAATTTTTCAAACAACTTGAAAAAAGTGAAAAAAAAACCCAAATCAAGAGTGGAATGTTTCATTTTGCCCAAATAACGTTACTTTGTTATTATTGTCGTATCCGTTAATGGCAAATTTTCTACCACAACTTACGTAAATTAACAAAAAAAATACAAAAAATACAAAAAATACAAAAAAAAAAGATTTTAGTTTTTGAAATTTTTAAAAATTCCTTTTAAAATAAATTTTTTAATATAAAGAGCGAGGACCGAATGCAAAGAATTCACAACAATCGCACAATTTATAAACTAATGGATTTAATAGTTTTTTTGCTTTACATTAATTTGAGAAGAATCTTTTGTAGTTATGCTGTAATTGTATCGTTTGTGTATTGGTAGCTTAATGCAATTGAATTAAGAGAGAGAGAGGGAGAGAGAGAGAGAGAGAGAGATGTTTTGTATAACAAAGTATTTTGATTTTTACTATATGCTCGCAGTGTTCATTTGTGGCAGCGTACACTAATCTGCGTACCCTACTTTCACTTCATACCAGGAGCTGTTATTGCCATACCAAACATACCCCAAACCCAAATCGAACCAAAACAACCTCTGCTCGCCGCATGCAATGTAATGCAACAATAAAGTTAAATCAGCAGCAAACTGCATCAAAACAGCGTGCTCACCATATACACCAGCTACCAGCTTGTCTGCCTGCCTCGCCTGCCTTCTGGAAAGAGAATATATATATATATATATATATATATATATATATATATATATATATAT
>KK502575.1:186741-204335 GCA_000688735.1 Glossina austeni
TGAGGACTTGTCATGAATTTAGTGAATTGAAGAATAAAATATAATTAAGAGAAGAACAAGAATAAAATATGATTAAGGAGTTCGTAACATAATCCTTTGCGAAAAATGAAACGCTATGAATACCATAAGGAGGAGTGTATGTGATAAAAAATTAAAATGAAAACAAGCAAAAACATTATAGTGCACAGCAGTCCAGCATTAAATATATTTCGCTTAATACAGTTATTCATAGAACGGCCTTTCAAAACAAGGAGTTACATGGAAATTTATCAAAAAAGTGATTTGATGCTAACTATTTTCAATAGCCTTTGTCCCTGGATAAGCACTTCTCTCAAAAATTGCTATCCATAGATTGAACATAAGAATACAAAACGGATGGACGGACAGACCAGCTTAGATCCATTCAGAAAGTGGTTCTAAACCGAGCGGTATAACAGAAGACGAGTTCTATCCGAAGAGTGGAGGGTGCGGCACACATCCATCCGCTCAATTTATACAAGAAGTTACGCAGGATATAATTAAACTTTCTAGTGAACATTTCACGTAATACCCTTCAAAACTAAGAATGCTGTATATAGTCCTGCCTAGTGGAAAAGTTTCTTAAGCAATGTTTCGAAATGTATGTAAGTTAGTGAGGAGCAATTTTCGTACGACATAAGCCATATAAAAAATTGTTTTCATAACAAAAACTAAAAATTATTATCAACGAAACGACGAATTTCTTTCTTAGATTGGTTAAAAAAAAAACATGTTCGAAATATTATAAATTAAAGACTACCGAAAACTAGTTTTTTATACCCATCACCAAGGAATGAAGGGATATATTCTTTTATCAAAACGTTTGCAACATTTAGATGGAAGCTCCAGATAATCCATAAAATATATATTTTTTTGATTAGCATCAAATTTTGAATCGATTTGAACATGCCTGTCTGTCCGTCTCTTGTACATATTGTCCAGGCTACAAAATTGAAGCTACGGACATCAAATTTAACGGAAACATTGAAAGTTTTTCCCCACAGGATGCTATTGAAAATGAGCCAAATCGGTTAAAGGCCCCGCCTATGCTACTACGTAAACTAAGACCATGTCTGCTTTTTGCCGGGAGAAAAATTTGTGCAATGCCCATTTTACTCACAAGCTACACTAGATAAACCTACAACAATAAAAAAAAATTGTCCACGCCTATCTGTATCAAGATTTCTTTTTTTATTAAAACCTTTGTAACGTCCCAAAGCAAGCTTCAAGAACCCCATAAACTATATACATTCTCGACCAGTACCAAATACGGTATATACGCAGGCATGTCCGTCTCTTGTAAGTTTTTTTTTAAGATAACGGTAATGGGTATAAAAGATTCGGTCACAACCGAATATACTCTTGTTTTCTTGTTTTTTTAAATTTACAAAAAAAAATCAATTTTTAGTTTTTTAGATATAAATCATGACAGATTGTCACTTAATTAGACCCTACATCACTTGTAATGTAGGGTGAATCTAATTTGTACGGACGTAAATAACACCCACAAGTGCATAAGAAAGACGCACCTGTAGTTATATCGATCATTTTATGAATCGATCTAAGCTTGTCTGTCCGTCCATGTGTTCTTGCCTTCAACCTATAAGTCGCAATTTTTGAGATGTTTTGATGAAATTTTGTACGCTGACACGTTTTGACTTAAGGACGAAAGCTATTGAAAATGGTTCGGATTGTTCCACTCCCCGTACAACGCTTTATTTTGAAAAGCAATTATATGCAAAATAATTGACAATTTGAACTATTTTCCGACCAAAGTCGCTTAGTAATAGTATTTCGACGTTCTAAAATTGGCATGAAAAATTTGGTTCGGCTAGGGCAATTTTTTGAATCCCCTCTCGTATAACCGTTCCTAGGAAAACTAAATCTTTATATGGTAAAGCGGAATAATTTGCAATATTTCATAGTTCACAATAATAAACTGACAAAGAAATCAATCTTACCGAATTGGGACCACGTGGCTCCATTTTTTTTAATACCATCACATATGAGCAATATCAGGATATGTTGACCTTTATACATCAACCCAGTCAAATTGTTAATGTTTGATGATCGAAATTTGTTCATGTTAATAATTTGACATAACCATTAAGTGGACCAAATTTGAAACACATGGGTCTGTTTCTTGGTCCCCACCGCATATAAGATTTCATTCAAGGTTCATTTCTTAATATTTTCAAGTTAAAATTGGTCCATAGTAGCAGTTGAACCGAAAAAATGACCGTTGGGGAATTTGGACCATATTGGCCTATTTTTTACTCCGCACTATAATATATAAAGGGGTTATCATGAAAAGCGAGCGCTTTTATGGAGAAAAAGTCTAACATCTCGTTTTGAAAAGTAATAAAATAAAATAAAAACTTAGGAAGTAAGTTAAGTTTGCTAAATGCGAATCGTGTCATATGTTGTTTTGGGGCGGCCTTTGATCAGAGGTATGCATTTGCATTAAGATGATGTGTACTTTTCGATATATTATTAACAAAACGAGTGAATAGCTGTATTACATGAGTTGATGTAGGGTATCTAATGGTCGACCTTGCCCGACTATAATGTTTTTACTTGTTTTTTTTTTATTATTAAAATCATATTTAAAACTTCATACACATAAGATTTATATATATTATCTAAATTTCAGAAAGTTTATGCTGACATTTTTTACTTTTTCATTTACCAATAAAAGAGAAGCGACTCTGATAAATATTTATTTATTTACTTAATTATTTTGTTTTAATTTTTATTTTTGTTTTTATTTTTTCTGTTTCTCTGCATACGTTAGTGATGAGTCCACTTAGCGTGTTAGTGCCAAATATACATTTGCTTTATGTTTTTTCTTTTTTTCTTTTCGATCGAATAATTCTTCGCTGGTTGTTGCTATTATCAAAATATATTTGACACTAATACATATGTGCGCACACGCATACAAACTGTTTACAATTTCTATGCGTCTAACAAAATATATATATGCATGCGTATAAAACACAATCTTACATACATACATATATATATATATATACATACATACATATATATATATATATTCATATATGTAAACATACATACAAAAATCTAGATAAATACATAAATAGATGGCTTGGTATGCGCGTTGTTTATGACAAGCACAAAATATTTGCTAAATAAAATATACAAAGTGACTTATATACATATACATATGTACGTATATATATATATATATATATATATATATATATATATATATGTCTCTGTATATCTTATCTATTAACTGAGTAATGTCATTAATACGAGTATGCACACACAAATCTACTACATCAAGCAATTGCGATAAGAATCGAATGATTTTTTAAATGGAATGCGAACAATCTATTAGATATGATGTTGTTGTTACCACTTAGAATGTAATCTGCATTTCCTTCACTTGGTTTTCTTTTGAACGAAAAGAAAAAAAAAAAGAACGAACGAACGAACATAAAAAAGAAGATTTAATGCCTCGCGAAATCAATACTTATCAGTGAAATGTCATTAAACACATTTCTACACACAGCAAGCACAACATTGCATTCATCCACAGCTGAGGACATACACTCTCTCTCTTCTTGCATAAATATGACAGCGAGCCATATTTATCACTCATCGTTATCTATCACATTAACTGTACTATAAAAATGATTAAGCCTAGCATTAGAAGCAGCGTTAATTAGTCACAAAAGCTAGTCCAAGTAATAAGTATGGTTTAACGTCCATGAAGGCTCAATATTTTTTTATTTTTTTGAAATAAACAAATTTATGCAATGTATACGTATTCGTGCATTTCGGATGACTATCTATGCCGGCATACCATTGAAAAATTGTGCAAATTTTTATACATTCATTGGTGTTGTTCTAATTTTTTTTCTTTCTTTGCATATATTTATATATATATATGTACTGTTTTCATACCCACCAACAACAGTTTAGAAGGTATACTAAATTTGCAAACATTTTTGCAACATACAAGCTATTAAGAATACATATTCTGCCGATTGGTATCAAATTCTGAATTCATCTAAGCAAGATTGTCCTCCCTTCTGCCCTTACACGTGTCTACCTGTGAAAAACTTTCTCCCGTTTGCAAAAATTATTATCTCGGGGCTTGAAACATTTGAAACATTCTCAGAAAACCTTCGGCTCCAAAAGAAAACCAAATGGAATTTTTGCTCATTGCTTCCAAAATACGATAGACAAACTTTCCTGGGTCGTTATACTGCATTGTACTGCTTTATTTTTAACACTACATTTACGTGAATTTCGCGGATTTTTGATCTTAAAAGCTCACCATAATGTAATCGATGTCTTGAGATATCGATAATGATGTTATACAACAAATATGTATGTCGGATCTTTTTTTCTGAAACACGACCACATTTGCTCTTTTCATGCAAATTTGATCTTGGGTATGTTGTTCTACGAAAAACCGTTAATTTGACGGGTAATTTTTGTGGATCGTCCCATTTATAAAAATGAAGATAGGACGCTGAAACACTCCTTGACCGATTAAAAACACGAAACTAAAAAATGGATGCGACCTCGCCACAGACACGCCCGCCATGCGGAAGAACTTAAACCAGCACCGACAATATTTTCATACTTTCATATGTAACTTTCGATCATGTAAATATATATCTGAAAAGCTGATGTCAAAATATTTGTCTGAACCAGCTGGATGTTCAAAGCGAAAATTGTTTCGATCGGCTTACTAAAATGTCTGTAATGAAAGACATAATGTTACTTCCAACTTAGGTTGCTTGAGTAGCTGTATGTTGGTAAGAATCACGAGTACCAAGGCTATGTTCGCGGCTTCAAATATCGATTGCAGTAGAGTTTACTTTGCTCGTAGCTATAGTGAATGCTGAGTCGGCAGAGGCATAATGCACATATCCAATAGGCTGCGGCCGATTTGCTCTCTCTTTCCCCACTTTCCTCACCTAGAGGACATAATTAAAAGAAAAAAAAATTCCAATTTTCTTTTCCATTCATTCTGGATCGAATTTTATTGTTCACTGTGGACATAGTTTGCGGCTGTGACGATTCACAAAATTTATCACCCAAAGTGATGGATTTCCGTTAATTTCCTTTGAAGATGAAGATGGTGAGTATAAAAGATTCATTGACAGCTGATTATAATTGTCTTATTTGTTTTATTATTATTGCTGTTGTTGTTGTTGCTATTACTGGTTTCTTCTAAAATGACAATATATTCAATTGTGCAATTTTTTTTTTCTGCTTTTATTCACTTTCGCAATAGAATACCGTGAATTAAAGAGAGAATTGCATAAAATGTTTTTGTTTAGTTTATTTGCTTGAAAAGCATTCACTTCATTTTGCAATTAATTTGTAAAATGAACGATTTCTTTCCATACATTGATATATTCATTGGAAGGTCAATTTCGTAAATAGAACACAAACGACAATTTTTATGAAAATTTGTCACAGTAGAATTTGTTTATATGAATTTTATAATTATGTAACAAGTTCCAGTGAAGATAAGCAATTCAATAGTTTGTAAAAGTCTATTATATTTTTATACCCACCACTGTAGGATGGGGGTATACTCGTTTTGTTTTTTTTTCCAAAATATATATATCACCCAAAAGGAAGCTTAAGATAGCCTTTAAAGTATATATATGTTCTTGATCAGCGTGAAATTCGGAGTTAATTTAATCATGTCCGTCCGTCTGTGTGGAGCATTCCTCGAGTCACAAAAATTAAAATATCAAGTTCAAATTTGATAGAAACTTTAGAAGTTTCTGCTTACAGGTTGATATTGAAAATGGGCCGAATCGGTCGGAGCGGAAGCGCGCAATGGAACGTAAACTGAACGCAACTTAGTTTTTTTAACAAAAATTTCTACATTTTCGATCGTTTCTCGAAAATTATAAAAGTTAGAAAGCTGAAATTTTCCACATTTGCTTTACGAGACACTTTACTGTCTAGGTCCGAAAATGGAACCAATCGGCCGTGTTCACACAAAGTTACGGGTAATTAAATTAAATTTTTTTTATTCTACAATTAAGGAAAATGTAGCCATGTTGATACCACTAGGTCAAAAAAAAATAAGTAAAAGCACTATAAGGTAACATACCCTACATCATTCTATTTAATACAATTATTCATATAACGACTTTTTAAAATAGGGCTTTATATGGGAATTTAGCGAACAGGTAATTCGATCCGAACCAAATTTCATGAAAATAACTAAAAAATTGCGACCTGCACTTTGAACAGAGGGACAGACAGGCAAACAAATCGACCGATATTATAAAAGGCGGGTCTACCTCAAGTCCTGCCGAGTGTTGTACACATCCGAACAAATTCAAGATACCCTTGTACCACAAGTGATATCATGTATAATAAAGAAGACAAGTAAAACAGAAGAAGAGAAAACTTTCAGTTAAGCCGTCGAGTAATATAAGATTTTGTAAAATAACATAACATAACGTTTGCAGTCATTAAGAGAAAATCAACTACGAAAATTTTAGAAAATTAATTTATTTTCACTTAGGAAATGCTTTTAAGCCTTTAGAATGTGTGAAAAAAATGTCCTTATCAGAAAGACATTCTTTATGAAATTTCGGGTATTTCTCGAAGTCCTTCAAAAAGTTACCATGCGCCAGAGAAATCTCTGCTGGAAAGTCTTACCCCTTGGTTTCTAACTTCCAGAGTAGATTAAGACAAACCTTTAGCAAGTGTTTTTATATTCATTGAAAAGTATTTCCCAGCAAAGGCACATAAGTTGTGTACCTTCATCGAACCATCGACGGAAGATATCAGTTCTTTTGTCACGAAAATTCAAGCTTTAGAATGAAATTTTTGTTATTAATTATGAATCTGTCTACTGCCAAGCTTTGGCTACTGCTTTCTTGTTAAGACGTTACAGTGACTTTTCTCCTTGAAGAAAAAATATTTCTCGATAAGTTCGTCAAACTGCAGTAAATACTGATTTAAAAATCTGATGCAAACGATTATCAGGAGAATTCTTAAAGTTCGGCCCTAGAAATGCTGTCCATTGGAGCGTTCGCAACAGCAAATGGCTTGAAATTGTGACAATTATCGACGATATGCCCTAAGACGCAATGCATAAATGCATAATAATGAAGAGAAGGTATGTGTGTACGAAGACAGAGATTACTTTCAAATTATAATTTAATACTCAAGGAGAAAACATACGTACGAACATACGTACATACTTGATATTAAAACTGACTAAAACTCTCTATAGTTAAGATAAAATACTTAAAATATTTTTATATAATTAAGAGCTTAGCAAAGAAAAATATTGGTCATGGCAACACAATACACGCCCAAATAACGATATCACAGAAAAATCTCAACCATTTACCTTCATGCATACGTACGTACGTACGTACGTACATTGCTGAATAAAAAAAATATAATTTTTAAGTACAAAACCAATTTATGTCAAGCTTTAGTTTTTTGTTCTCTTTTCTTATTCTTTTTTTTTTTTTTTTGTTTTCTATTTAAAAATTCTATAAAAAAAAAAGTTTTTCTTTTTTTTTTTTTTTTTTCTTTATTGGCTCGTGTTGTCAGCCTATTTAATGATTAACAACTTATTTAAATGAATGGAAAGATTTGATATTAAATTGAAATTCTTAGACATCACACACAAACAAATAAAACGGTATCATTTGAATTGAATGTCCAGTGAGTAACGGTATAACAATTGCATTAATGCGTTTGCTACATAAGGCAATATTTTTGAAAACATGTACGTACTGACTTGATTCTTATTAAGCTACGTTGATTAGTGCATCTAATGGTTCAGTTGGTAAAGTTTCTCAAGGTTACAATATTTAAGAAGGAAAGTGAATTCAAAAATCTTGATTAATTTTCAAAATGCTAAAGAGGCTGAAGCGAACTCAAAAATAACTTAAATTTTTGCAACATTTTCCCTGGATTATATATATATCGGGGTTATAGTATTCTTCTACTTGATGAAAGTATCGCAAAAGTTTGAACGAATGATTTAAGAAATTGCGATTTTCTTATATTCACCTCAAGTAATGAGTTTCCAGCAAATAAGGTCAACTTTTCATATCTATCATCTCAATAATCGTGAAGGGTGCAAGGGGGTTTCAGCAGACCTTCAATGATCACATCACTGGGCAATATAATCAATGGCTAAGTTATCGATAGGAAGAGGATCAGGAATTCTTGTATATTCTATGGCAACGTTTATGCCAAGATTTCCATTCATAAGCATGTACACGAACCTTTTTTGCATTCCAAGCAACTTTGCATTCCCTTTTTGATACCAGAAGTAGCCCAGAAATGCGTTAGCGGACTTGATCAAATCGATCTAAATTCTTAAGTTGATCAGGAAAATCCTTAATCTCTAATTACTATATACAAGGTGTTACAAAATTCATGACAAATCTAGCACATCCTTATCGTACGGTGGATACAAAAAAAAAAAAAAAAATAAAAAAAGTTAAAAGAGCAAAAAAATCCTACACCCACCACATTTGTCCTTAACGCGCGAACAATTTAAATTTCAAATATTGCTCCATTAACTCTGAAGGTTGTCAAACGTCACACAAATTTTAAATTTTGTTGTTATTATTCGCAAGTCTAGCGGTATATAGGCGTGTGTGAATAATTGGGCTCTTATTTGCGCTTGATTATTATAAAACACATACATTACTATATAAAATTAAACAGAAACAAGAAATGCCGATCTCTTTCATACTTTTCTGTCATTCAGTCAGTCAGGCAGACAGGCAATGAGTCAATCGTTGGCACAACATAGGTGGGTGGGGTGTTATATTATAACACATAGTTGCGGTTAAAGCTTAGATTACATTTATTTTTTGCATGTTGTTTTTTTTTATTTTTATTTTTATTTTTATTTTTTTTTTTTATTTGTTTGTTTATTTATACTTTATCGCCCACTGACAAAAAGACAACAATTGTTTACATTGTTACGTTATATTTATGTTGTTAGTCTTAAATTTTGCAATTTGTAACGAAACAAAAAAAAACAAAACAGTTTAAAAATTAAACTTAGTTTAAGTCGAATTTGTGAATACCTTTCTATCTCTCATACAAAAATTATTATCTAGAAAAAATATGTCATGGAAAAATATAATGACTTAAGTCATATATATATATAGCATGCAATTTATAGGGAATTTTTACCAAACTTTAGATTACCGTTCATTCTTATCTATGAAAAAATATCCAACGAACATAAGTAGTTAACATGAACTTGTAATAACAAAATCGAAAGATTACATAACGACGGCAGCTATCTTCAAACAAAAAGAATTTCAGATCAAATCGGTTAGACCGGAAGTGAACGAATTTACTTAAATAACCTCGTAAACTGAGCTCGGAGACTGATCAGGACAATTCCCATGCTTTCCTATTATTTGGCGGACTTAAGCTGCGACATATATGCAGTAGGAAAAATACACTTAAGAACTTATGATACCTACTTCGACAAACTGCGTCCTGTTAATGGTGGATGTTGTTCTACAGCAAACGATATCTTTCCTACTCCAAAATTTCAATAACTCTGCTAGTTATGAAAAATTTTAAATCGATATCTGTTGTAATTTATAGGTACTAGAAACTACGTAGATAGGAACTAAGTCGATTTTCTTATCTATTCGGGTACAAAAGCTTCTGGCCAACATTTCCGACTGTTATAAGTCACTTGACAAAGTTGACATACTTTCTAATCTATGAGTGGAGAATTTTTAAAAAATTTTTAATTTCAAATATGATTTATTTAGGCGCCTAACACCATAAGATGGCATGGCAACCGAAAGATAGGCATATATGTTGATGATGATGTAGATGAGTTTCTTTCTCCGTTTTTCCGCTTGCGTCGCAAAATGTGAGCAATACAAGGCTAAAGGTGAACACACATATCCTTAAATTAATCTTAAAAACGCACGTAATCCGTCTACAATCAAACTATAAGCGGGTATAGATATCAAACTCGTCATAAGCATTTGCAGGGAGCGGTTAAAACTACAACAATAATGACGGCGTCCATCTACAAGAAAGCTCCCAAAAAATATCTGCAACTTCTGACGTATAAATACAATATTAAGCTAAACAATAGCTACAAATATTTCTTAGGTTCACCTAAAGAGTTAGTGCTAAAAGAATTCTTTTCAGCCACTAACTGACAAGCTCTATATCCATAAAAATACTTCCAAATTTATTCAGAATGAAAAATTCACCTTAAAACGCCAATTATAGCGTTCTTAGTGGTTTTTATACCCTACACCGCTTGTGGTGCAATGGGTGTTAAGTTTGTGCAGATGTATGTAATACCCAAAAGTACTTTGGACAGAGCCATCTTCTATTAAACTGACTGATTCAGAATCATTTTCTCAATCGATTTATGAATGTCTGTCTATCTGTCCGTCGCTTAATGGTCCATTCAACCTACGAGTTTTGACTGTAGAAATATTTAAATCTTTTCTGGTCCCAGGATGGTCCATTAATTAATGGTCCTTTCTGTTCAACCTACGAGTTATAACTGTGGAAATATTTAAATCTGTTCTGGTCCCAGGACGAACCCTATTGAAAATGAATCGAACCGGACGGTTTGTGCGGCAACGGCATGCTTTAAGGAAATTGTTTTATGGAAAAAATTTGTGATTTTCAAAAAAAAAAACATTTGTTTACGATCTTTTTTAATTCGATCAAAAGTAATAGGACCGCAAGTCTCATTGACTTAGTCCTTCTTAACTCAACATTGAAGAAAAAAAAAATTCAATTGGATTTTGAAATAAGCCAAAAATTAAAAAAATATTTCCTACATTTTCCAACACCACTTCCAGCAAGGCGACAAGCTTTCGTACAAACTGAGAAAGGTCGACCCATTTCGTTCTATGACATCTCTGCCAACTAAAGACTGGCCAAAAAAGTGCATGAATTAACACTAATGACCATTAAGGTCCGAATTTCCATTTGGGAATACTTGATGAAGCAAAATGAGATCGAGCCATGAAGAGATTGATAAGGCGCCATGAAAAGCGTATGCTATACGTCACCAACGTGCATAGAAGACCGTGGGCCAAGTCTAGTAAAGGAGCACAAATATCCCCAAGGCCCGGATTGGCACTATGTAAGGCAATGGCTGATGCTTGGGAGAGATTTGAAGACAATCTTGTATTACCAGCTGCTCCAACTCGATCAAACGATTGTTTATGCTCCCTATCGTTAGCATGTAATGCAATTAAAGCTGCCACGAAGATGAAGCGTTCGCCACTACCAGAAAGAGAAGAGTTCTACCGCGACAATGCCAACACACAAACATACCTTAACCACTCGGCAAACGAGAGCTTGAATGGGGTGTTTTGCTGCCTCTCCCGCAAATCTTGGACTTTGCGTAGTCTAACAAACATTTATTAAGCTCTTTGTAGAACTCTGTTTATGGTGTAAAATGCCGATCAGCTTTTTGCTTGAAAATCTTACAAATTCTATAAAATATAGCCTAAGATTTGGGATGGGAAATATCGGAAAAGCCAATCGTCAAAATGGTACGCATCGGTTAAATTACGTACAAAATTTGAAAAAGAAAAAAAAAACGCCACGAACTTTTTCCTCAATGTATATTAATTATAAAATACAATATAAGTGCAATATAGTCAGCTGTTAAATCGAAACATTTCTTTTTGTTTGGTCGCTTTGTTGTTTTTTGGTAACTTTAGTGACCAAACGCAAACAGTATGAGACCAAAATGAACCATAAATAAATTTCGATTTATCGCCACACAAAAAAGACAACAAATTGAAAT
This sequence comes from Glossina austeni, assembly GCA_000688735.1. NCBI lineage: Eukaryota > Metazoa > Arthropoda > Insecta > Diptera > Glossinidae > Glossina > Glossina austeni. The sequence goes on from KK502575.1 coordinate 198,569, forward strand.
TATTTATTGATGACTGAAGCATATCTAAATTAGATTTAAATTTTCAATCGACATCACATATGCACACATACGAATATAAAATAAAAGGTAAGAAATATTTTGAAAAATTAAAAATATCTATAACAATAACAATAAAAAAAAAAAAAAATCAAAAATAAATTAAGCAACAGAAGAAAACCAGAATATGAAGCAGAGAGTTAGAAATCGTATACACATCCGGTCTCGAAATTCCACAACGAACGACAAGAATAACATTACATTATAAAGCAAAGCAACGTAAAAAACAAAAACAAAAACAACAACAAAAAAGAAGAAGAAAAGAAAAGAAAACTTAAACATAAGGTAAGCGGGTGAAAATTATAAGAACCAACGGCGACGAGAAGGTCGAAAGAGAGAAACTTCTGACAAAAAAAAAAATAAAAATAAAAATAAAAATCAACAGAAACGAATTGAAGGACGGACGACTTAAGGACGCTAAAATATGTTGACGGCTACTACAACTACAATGGCCGTTGCTGGCAACACAAATACCAACGCAACAGCACTTAAAAGAAATCTTAGTGGCTCCATTGTTGATAATGACCATCTTGTCAATAATAATAATGACGATGCTGCTGCCGATGATGACTATGATGATGATACACAGACGCCTGCAATTGCCGCCACCACAATAACAAATGCGAATACAATTCTCGTAGAAAAATCACTGGCGACACTGGAACTTCAATATTTTAAGGCTGTCTCGCTGTATCGACGACGAAATTATGAAAAATGTGTTAAGGTGTGCAATGTTATGTTGCAAGCGGGTCACGAAAATAATGTCCAAATGTTTAACACACCACCGGATGCCGATGAGTATGAAACAGTAGAAGACCTTCAAATCAAACGAACAACAACGACACTCACGCCAGCCGTAACAAACGCCAGCAATAATACTGTTGTTGGTGGCTATAGTAAAGGACTGATCAGTAATAACAGTAGCAATCGTTACAGTAGCAATTTGCAACGCATAGCCATAAGGCAAAAACAGTCGCAGCATCACGGCGAACAACGAGTACAACGCAGCAACAATGTTGCAAATGCATCGGTTTCAATTTCCAATACCACCGTCACATCATCAGCAAATTCATGTGCTTTAGCTGATAGCATGCCCACATGGATGATGGAAGGCGTTTGGCAATTAAAAATGCGTGCACTTACGCAACGCGTCTATATCGATGATTTAGAAACCAATGAAACTGACAACCCAGGTAAGTGCATATGTAAAGTAAAGATATCCGTAATCCGTAGAACATACGATGGTATGTGCAAACGCTTGTTACACATTTTATTGACAAACAATTAATTAGCTTTATGGCAGTTATCGAAGCAAAGATAAACCCGAAAATGAATAAATGATTTCATCCGCTTTCGTAACTAAATAATGGTGAAGATTGCGTGGAATAGTGAAACTAATAAACGAGTATATCTCAGCTGGACATACATTTACAATTGTGTTAATCAAATTTCTAACAGAAAACGAGCGTTGAAGAAGATTTCCCGAACTGATTTTAACGCTTTGGGGGATAGCCATTAATTTGTATCATTTTTCTTTATACACCACAGCATTTATGGTACAAGGTTATATTAAGTTCGTGTGGTTGTAAGGAACAATTGGAAGCCCTTGAGATAAGGCTACTTTTTATGACACTGATTTAAGCTTTTCTGTCCATCTGTCCCCTTTGTTTTTTTGTGTTCAACCTATAGGCTATAATTTTTGGCGCAAGGCTATATTAAGTCCGTGCGGATGTATGGAACAACTGGAAGACCTTGACATAGGCCTACCTTTTATGACACCGATTTGAGCTTATCTGTCCATCTGTCCGTTTTGTTTTTTTGTATTCAATCTACAGGCTATAATTTTTGAAATATTTTAAGGAAATTTGATAGACCGTAGACGTGCATAGGCCGAATTTTTAATAGCTCTCGTCCTTGGGTCAAAGCACGTCAGTGTATAAAATTTCATCAAAATATCTCAACAGACAGGCAAATGGACAGACGAATAGACTGGCTTAGATAAACAATGGGTCTAACGATGGGTCTGTCTTAAGCCCTTTTACGTGTTACATACGTCCGCACAAACTTAGTATACCTTGTATCCTTCCAATACGAAGGACAAGCTTTAAGATATTACTGCAGATCTATAGGTTTTGTTCAAAAAATTTCTCATTTGTTTTAATAAGATTTCCTAGCGTCCTAGTTGTCGTAACCATCCCTTGAATTGGTCAAAGGGCATAAGAAATTCTCTTTCGCTCTAATAAGAATCATTCTTTCCTCTTTCATCGGCATGTGGAGTTGACCATCCTCTCGCCTAAAGAAGGCTCTAACAATCTGACATGCCCATAAGAATCATTCTTTCCACTTTCATCGGCATCTAGAGTCAACCAAACTCTCGCCTAAAGAAGACGGAACGAATCTTTTGGCGCCTCCATTTTTGCAGACATTTAAATATTCTGTAGCTTTTTTCATTGCATCAATTAACTGAATATCTTTCCAACTGCTGTCACGCTCCTAGCATATTTTCCATATATTCCGAGAAACCATATGATAAAGAAAACTTGATAGAAACGCATTAGGTACCTTCGTCCTTACCTTTATCCGTTCATACTACATGCTAGATAAGTCCGCTTAGTGCAGCATGGAATTGATTAAATGGTTGCTAGCTCCAACTTTTGGATGAATATCTTGTACAATGTCTCCTATGAGTTGAAAGTTAATAACGAATATTTTCCAACTTAGTTGATATTCTATAACTGAATAATATAGATAGACCTGGCCAAAGGCATTGAAAATCTTAGTCTGATGAAGAATCTATATCTTTCATGGCACATATATTTCTAGCTGTTGCCACTAGAGTTTACCATGGACACATGCCTTGACATAACTTATTTGAACGGCGCTTTATAGCGCACAGATCAAATATGACGCGTTAATCAACACCTACCAGGCAATGGAATAGTCCACACCATTTAGACGGCTTCACTCGTCTTGAAGTGCAAGAGCGAGACTATAGAGCTTTACTTTTTCTCCCGCCCGTACGAGGTCTACCTAACATCTCAATAATTGAAGCTCTTACGATTTTCGGACAACGAAATCAGGACAAAATTTGCATTGCGTTCGTGACTTTTAGGGCTGAAGAAAATCGGAAGGAAAATTTGTGTGAGCCGTTAACACTCGCGCTATTTTACAATTGTTAGGCAATCCGGAAACTTCTTGCGGTTTTTCATTGTGAAATAAAATAATCTTTTTTCTATGTAAGAAAAAAAGTTGTTGTTTTGGTTGAATTGAGATTTTCTGCAAACTCCCGAAACATTACGTGTCGATGGGCGGCGATCATGACCTTTAGTTGGTCGCCATCAATGGTATTTGGCCTACAAGAACATGGTAAAGCTTTCACTGAAAATTTCCAGAACAAAATTTCGGTAACCAATTTTTGCAAAGGCGTTCTGCTGCAGCATTAGAGCCATAAGCAGCACACATTTCACTCTGCAGCTCTGCTTGAAATAAAAAAATCAAATATGTTTCGTATGCTCACTTGGATCTTCCACGTCTTACTTACGTCTTACCATCACGACCGTTGAAAATTTTTTACAAGACAAACATAAGCCTGCTCTGCATGACTATATATGTCCTTAACCCTAATTATCTGTGCAGTTGCTTGAAAAAAGTTATTTTAATCTGGTGGCGGGGAAAACGACAAGAACTTCCTGGATTACCTAATATTTTCTAAACCTAGCAATTTAGGCAGCCTATAGCTACATTTATATTTAAATCTCCCAGGATAGCGTACCCCATAGATTTTTTCACGGCCGTACGCTTGACCGATTATTCCTTCCTAGATCCGCAATAACCTGCTCATCCTAATCACCTAATCGTAAAGGCCTCCATTGTGCCGTGATTACACAACAAAGAAGCCTTCTTGGAAGAAAGGTGACTTCTTCCGACACTTTCTTTGCCTATGCTATGGAGATTTTCTCATCCCCAGCAACCTCTTAGTGCTTTAGGTTAAATTCAAAATACACTCCTATGGTGAATAAAGAAAACCATTAAACACTAGATAGCAGACTTCAGACTTCAATATTACGCCGATGATATACAAGTTTGTGCAGGCTCAATATTTTCTAGAATTTAGATCGACCAGTCTTTTATTTAAATCAGAGCAGATTTCATGCGGTAATATGAATACACGTAAACATAAAGATAACGCAAGATTATCGATAATCACCATCTCAAACATGAAAATCCACAACATTGTAATCTTAAGCATACATACATACATACATACATACATACATACATACGTACATACGTACATACATACATACATACATACATACATGCATACATATATGCATACATACATACGTACATACATACATACATACATACATACATACATACATACATACATTCACACATAAGCAGCCATATATGGTACGAAGAATTTGTAACTGAAAAGCGATTCTAATGTAAACTTATGACCGTAAATATCACTTAGCAGTGTTAACTTTAAGAATTTATGATGAAAATCATCAAAATATGATAAAAAAAAAAAAAACAAAAAAAAAACAGCATAAGATAAATGAAAAAAAAAAAAAAGAAGAAGAAATCTTTGAACAAAAGAATAAAAGGCTTGTGAATAAATCGTTAAAGTTACGATGTAAATTCTTTTCTTGTGTACTCTTGACCACAGCAGCAGAAAACCGCAAAATGACATGATGGTCTTACAAATACACAATCATATATATATATAAGAATAATAAGATAGCGTAAGATACGAGCACGCACACACACGTTCGTATGCAATAACGTAGCAAACGTAATGTTAAAACACATTTCTTTTTTCATTTTTTTTTTTTCTGCTTTTTTTTTTTTTTTTTAATTATGATGATCAACATAAACCTTAACCTTAAAAAGAATTTAATCCAATATTATGACCGACATTCCATGCCTGCATGCATTACAACAACAAAACACACTAAACACTGCTTTTGACCACATTACAACAACCGCCGCCCAACATAATAGTTGGTTGGTTGTTATGTAGCTCAGTTCGGGGTATAGAGGTTTACGTATGAACATAAATTTGTAATATATTCACTTATACATACAAACATATATGTATGCATTGGCAAAATAAATGCAGTTTTCAAAACCTTTCTTCTGCTTCGTTACTTACCACTGCTGCCAATGCATTAAATTCTGCTCTCTGTGCACAATGGTGTACTGCCCACATTCCATTGTGTTCAATCACCTTGAGTGTGGAGTGGATAACTATTTTGTTGTTATTATTGCAGTTATGTTGAATTTTTTTTTCTTTTCTTTTTTTTTTTGAGCGAATTTCTTCCTTTTTTTTTTTTTGAATTTTCGTTGCTTTTACGATTACATCAGCCACAGGATAGTAAGCTATTCGATTTATTATTAAGTTTGTAACATCAGTTGAGTTAAGCATACTTACGTTGGAAATTCATTTTTCCCTCGTTCTAAAAGGTTAACTCTAGCTTTAATTAAATACCGAAAGATAACCGAGAAGAACTGATGGAAATTTTCTTAGTCACTGCTGAACTAAGCTTCTCACTCCAACTTTAGGAGCTATTAATATAAAGTGAGCTAAAAAACTAGCAAGAACTTTATAGCCAGGCAAGGCCCACCCCACCATCCACATTGGCTATCGCTCAGTCGTTGTGATAACAATACATCAGAAATTATATATTAATTTTTTGCGAAG
>KK502575.1:205348-225828 GCA_000688735.1 Glossina austeni
TGCCCTGGGACACCAAACGGAATATAAAACACTACCGTGACGTATGCAACAGTTAGATAGATTACCGAACGTATTCCTTAACTCAATTTTCCTTCGTATCCTTTTCACCATTTTTTTCCTCCTTTTCAAGCTACGCTCTTAGTCTTTGTAATGTGTTCTGAAATAGGAAAAGACGTAACCGAACAGAACAAAGCAAGAGAGCGTCATATGGTAAATCTTGGCTAATGCTTCGATAGATCTCAAAATGAGAATTTCATTAGATAGAACCGTGACCCTGAAAAATGAAAATATTGGCATTGCTTCCCTATAGTCAAGAAGCTGCTCTCTCTAACCGACACCTAATATATCCGACCATATCGACAAGTACAGACGAACATGAATTGACTGTCACTCCCACCAAAGTAAATTCGTATTTAACCAAGAAATAATCGGTTTTCCACGAACCGAGTTGAAATTTTTAATAATCATCAGTGGATTATGGATCTAGAACAGAAGAAGAAGCTTCGTTCGTTCACATCGTGTGTAGGCTTTCTCGTTAGCGGAACTTTGAAATGCTGTAAAATTCACTGCTAGAAACCTTCTTTTTCTATTACCTTATGAGCTCACATATATGTCTACAACAAAAGACTTAAGTAAAAAACAATATTTTCGTTTTATTTCAGATAATGAAGAAATCGAATTTGAACGCATCGCTACCGCGGCTAGACCGGGTACTTCAATTACGAAAGCTTTTGTTCCACGTCCCAGTAGTAGCCTACTAAGAGGAGCGCAAAGCGCGAAGACCAACTTACATGAAAATGTGGGAATCAAAGCGAATACCGCTGGAGAGCAAAGTCGTAGTACGACAGCGAATTTAACAACCAGGCCACTGTCAGGGATGGTAGATTAACTTTGCAATTGAATTTTCTTATAAGAAAGCTTTATTTAGCCCTTATATCGTACATGTAGATACGTCCTGGCACTAGATGCCTCAGCCAATCGGGTTCTTCGTTCGATAGCCGGCCAGCATCGCGTTGTGGTAGTGCTTCTCGTATCAGAGCAACCTCGGCGGCTGCTTTTTTCGTTGGTGATGACACTTCGGTCTTGTATCAGGCTTCGCGTCTAAATCCCACCATTTACGCTGAACGCAAAGTTTTAGTTAAAGCTCTTTTTCAATTCCTCTATTATCACGAGAGCGACGTTCTGAAGGCTTACTCGCTTACCGAGGCTGTTATGGAATCAATGCATAAGCGAAACCACGGATCTTCAGTTTCGATTCGCTCGCTGATGAATTGTGACGAATGGTGGTGGCAACAACAAATTGGTCGTTGTTTATTGGCTATGCATTATACCCGTAAAGCGGAAACTCATCTTCACCATTCATTAAATTTATTTCCGCATCCCGATACTTATTTACTGTTATCAAGACTTTATCAGCGTTTAAAACAACCGCAACGCGCTATGGATTTAATACAAAAAGCAGTAGATCGGCATCCATTCGATATTAGTTTTCGCTTGGAGCAGGGTCGTCTATTAGATTATATGGGAAAACAAGATGAAGGCGTGCACATGTATCGTTTAATATCACGTTTAAATCCTATCAATGTTGAGGCCTTAGCCTGCATAGCATTAAATTACTTCTATGATAATAACCCAGAAATGGCTCTAATGTATTATAGGTAAGTGCTTCATCCAACTACACACATATTATACAAACTTTAACATTTTCCATTTTTCAAGATATTATACATAATTTCTTGGCCGTTATACCCTACAGCTGCCAGTTTTTGCGAGTACGTGCAACATATACAAACCCATGGGTTAATCCCATCTTTTATTATACCGGTCGATTCAAAATGGCTCTGTGAATCGACTCAAACTTTCCTGTCCGTCTCTCCGTCCGGCCATTTTGTATTCTTGGGTTCAACTTGCAGATCGCAATTCTTGAAAGACTTTAATGAAATTCGATATATGGACGTGACGGACGAACGCTATTGAGAATGCTTCGGTTCGGACCGTTTTTTCGACCGCTACCCATATAAACCATTCTTTTGAACAACCGTTATGTGAATGACTGCATTGAGCGAACTGGTGTAGGATGTTTAATGGTAGGCCGCGGTCTGCTATAATGGTTTCACTTGTTTCTCACAAAAATCCTTAAAAAATTTTCGACACTTAACATCATTCGATGTTGAGTTGCGTTTTCAATACTCTCAAGAAACTTCTCTTCAATGCTTTCATGCAAATATTTATAAAATCTTATAAAAAATTGCCCGAAATTTCAAATTTAGCAGAAGAATTGCGCGCAAGTTGGTTTTGAAAATGGGCCAAATTGGTCCAAGGACACGCCGACAGCATCACGTAAATACTCATCATCAGGAATAACTCGGTTTTTCAAAAGAAATGAAAACTTGGTTTGTTGCTTATTACTCATAAACCATAGCAAATAAATGTACAAAAATTTGATCGCATATTGTATGGGCGATGCTGTACCGTTTGTGCCCAAAACTGAAAAAAATTGACCACGCCTATCAAAATTTAGTTGTTTTCTTCCATAGCTTTATAACACGCAGAAATAAGCTTCAAAACCCCCACAAAGTTTGCAAATTCTTGACCAATTTTAAATGTAGAATGCACCTAAACATGTCCGTCTGTTCGTCTGTCCATCTGTCTGGTTGCGCAAGTTTGTGTTATTTGTGGTAAACACTCTCCCGTTAGCGAAAATGAAGATATCGCCTAAAAGTTTGCAAAAAAAAATTTAAAATTGACCTAAACTTTTCAAACAACACGCCTACAACACGCCCACATGCCTACAAGACGAAAACTTTTCTTTTGAAAATAGGGAAAATCAGCTGCGCCCATTCCATGCTATAGAGCATGAAAACTTTGCTCTTTTACCTCTTTTGCCTTTTTTTGGGATAACGGTGATGGGTATGAAAGATTCGGTCTCGAGCGAATTTAATTTTCTTCTTCTATATAATTTTAGACGAATTCTCTCGTTGGGCATCCACTCGGCTGAACTGTATTGTAATATTGCTTTGTGCTGTTTGTATGGCGGTCAGATTGATTTGGTATTGCCATGTTTTCAAAGGGCCCTAGCTTCTGCTGAGACTGCTGATCAAAAAGCTGATATCTGGTATAATACAAGCTTTGTAGCCATAGTAAGCATATGGGTTTACATTATTAAAAATGTAGATTTATTTTTAAGAACTATGTTTTTTCAGACTACTGGCGATTTTAATTTAGCTAAACGTTGCCTAAAATTGTGCCTAACTTCAGACGCACAGAATGGCGCGGCCCTTAACAATTTAGCTGTGCTAACTGCTCAAACGGGCGATATTTTGAAAGCGAAATCTTACCTGACCGCAGCAAAGGAAACTTTACATAACTCTCAAGAAATTGAGAATAATTTGAAATACATGGAAGAACATTATAAACTATAAAAAAAAAAATGGTAAAATGTTTTTAACCAAACATTTGTCAGTCTTTCCTTTTCGCTTTCGACGCCAATGACAAGCGGATGTATTTGTGTTATTCAATTTGAACATTGCACCATCCGTAAAGCTTCGTTAGCCATTCGACTCTGGGCTTAGTCCACCATAGAAAGCATTATTAGTATACATGCGTACCGTTCGTAAGCATGGGAACCTTAAATTTTTAAGAAGGACATAATGGAAATCTTTTTTATATCCTTTAAATATATTTAGTCAACTAAAACGGCCCTGTGTGGTGCGCGTTGACTTGCACACATGAAACTTCAAAAGGCTAATCTAGAGCGACGATTTTGTTCTTCAAAGGAACGGCTAGATTCCGCAGGAATTTTCGTTCGGTGCAAATTAAGAGTCCGACTTTAATGTACGTCAAAATAAGATTTTATTCACCTTCAAGTAAATCATCAGACTCTGACTGTGAAGTCAGAAATTTGCTGTATAATGATACTTCTCTCTTACTCCACTTGATTTCTCCTTTGTTCATTTAATTGTTGTAGACATTACACTCCCCTATTGACCCGATCACCTATCGTTCACATTGCCATAGTTCAATGCTGTTATTCAAGGATAAAGTGTCAGCTTTCGCCAAGGAAAGCCTTTTAGATACTTAAACAACTTTGCGCAACTCGTATAGACGAAGATAATCACACGCTTTTCAAAACTAGAAACCAAGAATTTGTCGCACCTGGACAGATGCATGAACGTTTTGAGTACGTAACTTGTTGTGTACCGAACGTGGACATGGAATTTAGCAATGCCATGTGCATTCATTGCACTGGAACAGTTCAATAAATATTTTGATTTTTTTTTATATAGTTTTTGTTCGTTCGAAAACGTGTCCATATTACACCTGCTTTCACCAATCTCCAGTACTCAAAATAACTTTAGCTGCGTTACCCTTTCTTCCAATTTTTTTAAAATCGCTCTTTATTTTCTTCTTTGCCATCGGCCCGAATGACAATTTACCCGAAGTAAGTGATTTGTTTATACCAATGAAAGATTGAGAAATGGATTGAATTGACGAACGCTGCAACTATTTTATGAACAGGAAGGAACTACACCGGTTTGGTGGAGCTTTGGTTTTAAGAATATATAAAAACTTGTGTGTGTTGTAAGCAGTAACTGCTTCATAGGTATACGAAGATTGCACTTCCCTGAGCAAATGAAGGAACCCTATTACAATATGAATGAGTTACCAAATCCTTGTTACGTAGCAAATTTTCGTACAATGTTTCTAAGCATCATTGTTTTGTACATAGAGCATTGATACCTCACCTAAACTTGTGTTGCAACGTTTAAGAATAAAACAAAGTGTCGCTTCATACATTTTTTACACAATTATATTTACACGGGCCCGTTCATCTTACATATTTGATGTTTATATATAATGCAAGATTTTTTTTGCGATTGCGTCTTTTTTTTATTTTATTTTCCAAGCCAAAGGAAATCATAATATAATAGCTAGATGTTTAGTGGTTGAAAGACGACCACCACATTCGCTCCTAGTTCAGTTAATTCTTCCATTTGATTGTTAGACTTTACAGTGCTGTTACAAGCCACTGTTCGTACTTTCGGTTCTTATATTTTGTCAAGACGAAATTTCTGGCACCACTATCAGTAGATTTAGAAACATTCCTCCTAACCACTTTCGTTGACACAGTACAATGTTGCGATGTTTTCTCATCATTTACAAATCTATTCTTCCTGGCATCCTATTGTGCTGCAAATGTAAAAGATGACTTCAAGAATTGGGCCATTTTACAAGTACTTGCTTATGACAATAATTATTACCCGTTGACACTTTATTTAGATGCTTTGTACTCTAACTTATGGTGTCGCGGTTGTTCAAAGATTCCCATAGAATAAAAAAATGTGGCTTTAACCAACGAATCGCCTCACAACTCTATACACTTGTTTAATGACATCATAATTTCCAGCTAGATGGCTTTTCTTTCTGGACAATCTCACAATGTATTACGTCGCTGCATTCCGCTAAGCAAATAACATCTTCAGGCTTCAAAAATATTAAAAAAAAAAAAAAATTTTGTAAATTTTAATATTTATACATAATTATTCAGATAACATATTTTGGGACGAATTAGATTATTTTCTGCAAAGATCTCAAAGTGTTTTCACATCTATCCCCGAAAGTTAGGGACATACTCATTTTGTCGAAAGTTTTGCAACAAATATTCTTGATCAGCACCAAATTCGACATCCGTCTGTCCATCTCTCCCTCTGCGGCAAAACTTCTCCTAGCTGTAAAAAAGCAACTATCGGCTTCATGTTTGGCAGAAACATTGCTACTGCTGCACACAAATTGGAAATGCAAATGCGACGAGGGGTAGAAGAACACAGCCACAGCAACTGAAAACGCTTCTGGTTTTAAAACCCAAATAAAATTGGTCTATTGCTCGTTGCTACACGCAAACTACAGCAGATATAAAAACGTTTCCTTGCAGGGATTCTATAATATCTGTACAAGAGAGCTAAAAAAACCACTCTCATTGAAGCTTTTAAAAGAAATCAAAAACAAGCTACCAAAAGCAACCACGCAAGTTAAAGAATCGTGTTCTTACAATATATAAAAGCAAACCAAATAAAAGGTTGGCTGTTCCAAGTCCAAAGCATAAATAAAAGTAATAAAAAACTTTCAGTCTTTCTGATGTTAAAAGAAGTAGAAGGCAATCAACAGCAAGCTACTTAGCTAAAGCCTTATGATATTTGTAAACTCTTCGAAGAACTTGTAACTGAGAAATTAAAACGATTTGTTTCTTTGATTATTAGCCCCTCTCAACATGGGTTTATTGTGTAAAATAAAATATTTTTACGCTGACTTTAGTTACCGATTTTGGTCTTTGACCAAAAACAAAACCTTTCCGTATGAATTTCATTAGAAAACTATTATTTTAAGTAAAAGTATTACTTTTGTTGCAATAGTGTGTTCTGTTTGGTTTTAACTAAAAGAAATGCTTAATTTATCAGACAGCGAGTGAGACTATTCCTTGGCCATTTTCGCTCTAATCTATCAGTACCTTGAAAACTTGCTCTAAATCAACGTGTTTACCGTGCAAAGTGACGCGCTGAAATAAATTCAAATAGCTTAACCATAAATTTGTATACGCATGTCTTACCTCTGAAATCCGTTTCATCTTCTGAGGCAAGGTCAATTCCAAATTCATTTGCGGATGATTGCTGTTATTGTGCCATTGCAGGCGGCCAATGGACTTTGGACATTTTTTAGCGAAGCGCCAACGATTCTCTATTGCATATTACGGGGGCATATTCACTCATCTGTCAAACACTTATATCTCTAGCGAAATCTTGAGATTTATTGATCCTTAGTTGGTGCTTTCAAAAATATTTGCCTTTGCTCTTATTCCTTAGATACTTTTTCAGTACGGCCTTTGATTAATCTCTGCGATATTTAAATCCGTTCTAGTCTGCTACCTTTTAAATTAATTTACTGCGGCCTCAAAATTCATTTCATTATAATTCATCAGTTAAATAGGGCTGCCAACATTTAACAATATTTTCCCCTCATTTATAATCCAAAAGGGTAAAGCAAATTTGTTACTAATAGTGTGCATATAGTAAAAATAATTAGAAATTCAAATCGATTATTGAAAGTATAGTAATTTAAAAAATTTATTATAAATATAATTTAAATAACAAGAACAATAAACAAAAAACACAGAGATGTCTTTCGATTTGTTGTGCTCGCTACTTATTTCTTACTACTTTTTTCTAAATTTGCCATTTAAACTCGTACATTGCAAGTGGATTAAATTATCGTAGCTGTAATCTTGATGCTATGCAAAAAATAATATAAATGGAAATAAACGTAAAGACGTTAAAAATATTTGTTAAACCAACCACGTTTATTTCGTTTACATTCATATTTTCGGCATGTTATTGCAGGTGCTGCTCCAATCGATGTTGTCTTCATTTTATTATTTTCAATTGTGCCTTTAGATATGTTGGAAAAGGGAAGTTCGAAAATTCTTTTAAATAAAAATTGAGAAAACTTGCAGTGTTTTTTGCATGATTTGCTGCCAATAGGGCCATTTCCATTACCTCCACCAAAATTCGCCATTCGTGATATACAATTTTTTGGCCTGTAGGCCATCTGTCGAGGTGAAAGAAAGTCTTCTCCGACCAATGCGGTGTCGCCAGCATGTCTCATCATTCCCGATTAAAACAAAATATATAAACGGCTTTTTCGGTGTCTCCAATTGATTAAAGAGAGTTTCCAACTTGCCATCACCTGTCAATTTCATACATTTGGCCACCTCTGGCGGCACAAATAACCAATCCGGATTATGTTCGTATTTCGCACGCTCCGTACTCAGAGTAAAACGATATAATTTGATCATTTAACCAATGGGATCCTTCCAAGAATGATGATGAAATATTTTTTTTTTTAAAGAAGTAACATGATCCTAAAATATTCCATAGATTTAGCTAAATATAAACTTAAAAATCAATTGTCTTACTCTCTGATTGATGATCTTACCCATTCATAATAATTCTTCATAATCATCAGCTACTGCCGGCACTCCATAATTCTCGCCTCCATCTGCGCGTATAGGTATCTGTGTGCCATATTAGCGTAAGATCTGTAATGTATTTATGCGTCCATTTATTTATATATTAGACGAATTTGTTTGTACTAATTAATTTGTGCAGATCGTACAAGTTAGCCGATAACAATTTATAACTAAGCTAAAGGAATTACCTGTAGGCATCACTAGAGATCCCTAAAAGAGCATTGCATCGGTTATCGCTCACGTTTTAAGGGCTGGCCGAAATATGCGAGTTCTTCTCTTCCTAAGACTTTTTCGGAGCATTCCGCTATTAAACCTGAGCAATAATTGATTAAGCGATTTCTCTTCGAGCTTGTTCAAGCTTTTGAGTAATCTCATCCCTTTTCTATATATCTTCGAAACATTTATACTTCAAACGCAGAACTTTTAATTTAGCTTCAGTGCCCTCATTTGACTTCATTGCTTCAATCGCCTGTTAAATGAACGGTTAACAGCGGTTATGTGATTTTTCAGATAACTTTTATATCATTATCAATTACCAATATTTCGCTAATAAAGTTTAGATATAGACAGTTGCACTACAATTACTACAAAAACATTAACCGCGTGTTGTTTTTGGAGTAAAGAAACACATACCGACCGACATTCACACAACTTTATCGTTCAAAATTCAGAAAGCGACTGAAAATCTCTTTCTATTCATAATATTTAGAAAAACTGGTATATTTCTCTCTTTTTCATGCAAGAGTAAAAGAAAATTTTACAATAACAACGCCAGCAATCCCCTGGCGGTAGTAAGTAACTGAATAAATCTGCTCTCCGAGCAAAGAAAATTACAATAACAATGCAAACAATTAGAAGAAATATCCTCTTAGCAAATTTATAAAATTTTGTTAAAATGCTGAGAACGATTCACTAAATGACTGAAGTTGAATTCTTCTAAACACATGGTCAATTTTCGGTTGTTGATTTGCTGAATAGAAGAAGACGAAGTATAATTTTTAGGAATTCTTTATCTTCTTCATTATGCGAATGAAAGGACTCCTTTTTATTTGTACATAAATTTCCATCATATAAAAAACTCCGCGTTAACCAAAAAATATATTTGTAAACATGTGTATTTTACACATCTCAACAAATACTTGTTGAGCAATATATAGTTTTGTGATTATTTTTTCTTATAATCGGAAAGAAATAAAAAAGTGTTTTTTGGGTTTTTTATATACCCCGCGAAACGCAGCCGCATTTTCTTGTTGCTTTTGAGCCATTTTGATAGCATTCGTTATCTGTTTCTTATAGAAAGTCAAAAGGTTTAAATAATGCAATCTTGCCGTTGCGAAAACAACAAACCCAAACGGAACGATGTGTTGAACGTAGCACATATGAATGCCAAGAAAATTCTTCACCTGAGTGCAAAGGTTTGTAAACATAGGACTAATTTTATCTATCGTTAAATTAATATTCTGAAGACTTATTCTTCAAATTAGTTTAAAAATAATTAGGAGCGAAATATTAAAAATTCTTTACCTCCACAAAATTGTGAGAAATGTAACTTTTTTTTTTTGACTAATTTTTGGCATCCTAGCGCGAGTTACAAACTATTTCTTTTTTAATGTTATTAGAAACTTTTGAATGGAATTTTCGTACAGAAAGGCAGATAAATATTCTACGCCAAGATAATAGATAAGAATTTGTATAAAATTCTTCAGAAACTAAACATTATGAACTATTACCCGCACAATTATTAAATTTACTCACAAATACTATATACTTTGCCAATGGTACTTAGGTTTACTGTTTCTTCTTCTTCTGGGAGTAAGCAAATCAACAACAAATACATTACTGAGTTCAATATATTGTTTATTTTCTAATATGTTTACATTTTATTTTAGTTTGTTATTTTCCCATCAATGTAAACTGCATATTCCCAAATGGCAGCACTTTTTAGTTACGTTACCATTTTATTGTGATTACTTTAATAAAAGGCAAAATGTCAAGAAATTTTGTAGTAAAAGCGCATGGATTCTTCTTATATCTTATAATGTTGAATATTTTTTTATTGAAAGACGTTGGCATAGGTCACAGAAAAAAATGATGCAAAAGCCGCAAATAACCGATGTATAAGCAACATTCCTTATTGGCTTACTTCATTAAATTTCAACAAAAAAAAATTCGCATACGTACATCACAAGTTTTCTAGGATTTGTCTAACATCGTAAAGGAATAAATAATTATGATTCATAAATTTTACGCCGGAATAGTGTTTAAAAAATCGAGCAAATTTTATTCCGAATATAATCAAGTTTTCAAATAACCGCAAATTTCTTGTTCATAACTCAATGAACTTTTGGAAATTGGAAGTTTGCGATAGAATTTACTTTTATCCAAACAAAATCAACAAGAGTTAAATAGTTTTCCTTTATTAATCTTACCGTAAATAAACACCGTCAAGTAATATAACGATACTTTTAAGTTAAAGTCTACATTCAGTAATTTCTATTTCCTATGCCTTGTCGGATGGCTACTGGGTACAGGAGAATAATTAAATCGTTGACTTTTTTCATTCAAAAGCCCAACACTTTACTTCTTTACTACTTTACTTCCATACGATAACATAAAATTATCAATTCGTTGTAAGCTGCCACAAAAGTTTACTCCCAATGCCGTCTCCCATAGACTTAGCAATTGTTCTGCTTTGACCAGGCAAAGATTTTAGCTTCGTGTCTCTAGAATATAAAGTGAAAATTAATAAAATCGACCACGCACAAGACTTATATATCGTGTCATAACGTGAGCGATGACAGCGCAAATGCGTTAGGCAGGTAGTGCTTTTGAAATGATCTCGTTGCTTCCATAACACCCTTGTGTCCTTTTGTGTAAAACTTTTCAAATAACCATTCCTTTTATTGGAGCGTTACGACTAGTATTCTCAAAATGACCAAATCCATATAGTAGACCGTAGATGATGAACAGAAAGTAAGATGTTTCAAAATTCGCCTTATGCTCTATACAATCAATCGTTTTGGTTGTTTTGGTAAAAGAACTGCTCCGCTTGTAAGAGAAAATCGAAAATCAACTTTGTTTGTGCGAAACTTTCTATTAAGTGGAAACTCGAATTTAAAAATAATTATTTTCAAAAAACTATTTAATTATAATTTATATTCAAATACACAAATATTCGACAGCGAGAACCTTGTACATCTTAAAGCAAATTATTTCGTTCTGACAGAAATTTATCTTTTCCAACACTGGCATCGAGTTTTTTTTACACCAAGTTTTTTCTTTTAGTCAATTTGCGGAAAAGAGAAAAAAACGAACGTAATTATGGTAAAGATATAATATATTATAATAATTAAGATTATATTATATTAATTTTCTCTTTTATATTTGCCGGCGAATTTCCGTTTATATACTTCTTGCATTCACAAATATACTTTAATTTCCTTTGCTGCTATATTTTGTTTTTCAATAAACAGATGTTCAATTCTTGTTCTTCTTTTAGAAAGACTATTGTAAATACGAGATGAAACATTGTGTCTAATCTGCACTTATATCTCTGTTAGGTGGCACAAAGTCAGTTATAATAAATAAGTAAAAAATTAAGCAAAAGTATATTAGAAAGACAGCATTAAGAAAAAGACTCTAATTTTCTATTTTTTATTTTGGTAGAATACAACAAAAGTAAGAAAGCTAATATACCAGCTTTTATTGTTTAATAAAAGATCTTCATCTATTTTCCTCTTCTTCTTTTGTAAGATCCACTGCATTGAGTGTGTAAAATCTATTGCATTAATACATGATTTTGGCAAAGTCGCAGTTTCTAAAATGTACACTTAAGTAATTTTGATAAATTTTCATTGCTATTTTTTGCACAATTTCTAATTATACATAATTTTAAATTAGAAAAAAAACATGTCTTAATGGAATTTTTTATTTCATAGGGGATCAGACGGTGAGGTTAACTGATTATACCCATCTAATTTGATATTTGCCGGGCAATGCGACATGTGCAATGAGCAGCGTGAGAAAACACGCGGGAGAGAATAAATTTCCGAATTGTGTGTATTTAATTTTATTATGAAACTGTGTGTTCACTTATATATAAAATTGAAATTTGAATGTTTTTGATTTAGAATCAATTGCATTTTGAGAGCGGCAAATAAATTTATATAAAATGAAAATTTTTTCATCTGTTTTTATGTATATGCATTCTCAAAAAGAAAATTGATACAGTAATGAATATACAAAATAAGAGAGTGAATTAAGAGAATCGAAGATGAAGGTTACTCTTAACTATAATTGAAGAATAGAAACAAGGTGGCGAAGAATATTGAAAAAGAAAACCAATTTATGATATCTTGAAATAAATATTATTAGACGTTTATTTATTTAATGAACACTTTTTAAAAGAAAATTTTTAAAAAAAAGAATGGAAAGAACTTGTGATTACTGCATTATTTTCCTTACCAGAAAATGAGTACAAATATATATTCTCTGTCAAGTTTAGAAGACCATGCATGTCGTAAGATTCGAAAATTCGTTACTCGTAATCTTCGTTTCTTTAATGTTTCGAAGAATTAAAGTAAGATATGGGGGGAAATCACATATGAAAAATTTATGTGTCGCTTTTGTATTTAGCGATTATCCCCATGAATTTGAATCCTACTGTCTTAAGATAAATTAATTTCACATCATAAATTTGAAGACGACATAAACTCAAAACATTTCTGTAAATAATTTAACGCTAAACACTCTAAAAATTACCTGCAATATTTCAAAATACCTCGAAATTGAAAATAAAGACCGTCAGCATTTGTCTGCTAACACGCGCGTAAGAACAAACAGATTACATACATCTGTCTTTTATTTTTCAACCATTACTAATGGTCACGTCATTGAAGAAAAGCATTTACTAGAAATGAGATTCGGTAAGGAGAGCCGTTACTAAAAATTCTTTTGTGTTGACTCCCTATACATATTACTGGTAGTCATATAGTAGATCGCGTTGACAATTCTCCGCGGTTCCGAGCTTCTTTTTGTAACGTATTTTGTTATAATTTTCAATAAAAGGAAAGGTTTTTGCTAAAATAAATAAATTAAATTTTTTTAATATACGAAATATAATTTCCTTATTAAATCGGCACCCTGTTTTTTTCTTGAATTCGTTTCTGTAATTAAAAGAGAGAATGGGTTCTTAATAGATAGACACAGAAATTAAACCAAGAGTAGGTAAATTTTTTTAGAGGAAATGCGGTTATTTTTCTGTTATGCTATTAAATCGTACGATGCTGTTCTCTTTACTGTGTTCAGTGTGTATGAAAAAATTCAACTTCAATTCATTGAGTAAATCACTCTCAGCGTTTTAACCAAATTTTATAAGTTTTCTAAGAGGAGATTTCTTTTGATTACATGGCACCATAGGGGATTGTTGGCATTGTTATTGTAATTTTCTTTGCCCGGAGAGCAGATTTTTTTCGTTTACTTACTACCGCTAGGGGATTGCTGGCATTGTTTTTATAAAATTTTCTTTTACTCTTGCATGAAAAAGAGAGAAAGGTAAAAAGAGAGAGAGATACATCAGTATTTAACAATGCTTATGAATATTATGAATAGAAAGAGATTTTCAGTCGCTTTCTGAATTTTGAACGATAAAGATGTGTAAATGTCGGTCGGTACGTGTTCGTATTTCTTTACTCCAAAAACAACACACGGTTAATGTTGTTGTAGTAGTTGTAGTACAACTGTCTATACCTATATATGTATAAAGTAAAGCAGCACCAACAACAAATACTACTACAACATCATGGCAAATAATTTCAAAAACAATATCACACACATATAAAAATTAATTTAAAATGGTATATAAAAAAAATAAAAGAAAATTCGAATGTATATATATATATACGTGTGTGTGTGTGGGTGTGTGCGTACGCATCTGTATATGAAATAAAAACAAATTGTTAAAATTAAATAAAATCAAGAGAAGTGAATGTAAAATATTAAAAAAAAAGAGAAAAAAATTAAAGAAAATTACAAAAAAAATAAAAATTAAATAGAAAAGTGAAGAAATATAGTTGCATAGCTTTGTTTTATTATTAATTTTAAAGCAGCAAAACAGCAATAACGGAGCCGAGAAAGGTGTAGAGAGGAAAAAAAAAAAGAGGTAAAATTTAAATCTATATATACATACCTATATTTATATATACATATATGTATATATATATATATATATATATATATATATTTATATGGATATGTAAATGGATGTTTGTTGTGGGTATACATATATAAAAAAGAAAGAAAAAGAAATTAAATAATTATAAAATAAATCATAAATCGTTATTCAGATAAATTAATAGAAATGTTTTCAAACAAAATTTGCTGATAATATATATCAGCATATATATAAGGTGGAAAATTAATAATAATAATAATAAGAAAATAATCATTTTTAATTTTTATTTTTAATTTCAATTTCAATTTATATTTCATCTTTAACTAATGGCGTGATTTTTTAAATTTCACAAACCAAAACCAAATAAAAAATTAAAATATATTTAAAAACTTTTAGCAAATAAAAAAAAAAAAAAAAAAAATTTAAAAAATTTTTCAATTAACTTCTTCAAAAACAATTGTGCATACTATTCTTACACATAAAAAATAATTGGCTATAAACGTTTACTGCTCGTTACTAAAGAACCGAAGCACAGAAACCTGAGCTTTGGAGGTTTTCTCGATTTGTTCGCTTACAAAACAGTCCAGACCAGGAAATTCAAAATTACATTACTAGCAAAAGCTTTTATTGGCCACTTTGATTCCAGGTATGTGGATGATGTATTATTTTTGGTGACAATGTGAAATTCATAAAATAAGAGAATTGGTCTAAAAGACCTATGGAATCGACTAAAGCCATCTATATCTCATATTTAAAACTTAACACTTTTTAGCCACCTACTGCACCGGGACACTTCATAGACGTTTAATTACTCAATTTGTGGAATTTTTGATCAATTGTCTTCTCAATAGCCCTTCCCTAGATAAATAAAGTCGTTCTGCTTCTTTTTGTTTTGTATTCTGAAATTCCACAGTGAAAAATTCCCAGGAAACTTCCCATATATTACGGATATGGAGAGAGGATTCGTAGTTAGAAATGATAAGAAAAAATTGTAAACTTGCACTTTGGGCCCTTTCCATGGTCAACATGATAGCGAACATTTTTTGCAGGGTCTACGAAAGCTAAGAGATTTTGCTGTTTATGCGGAATAGGATTTTGTGTATGGGCCCTTTTTAATTACGCTACAGTTTTCTTTGTCATAATAATTGGCATGAGATGAAATGGAGACGAAATTATGGGAAAATTGTTCCCTACACCATTATACGCTCAACATTTTCCGTGTTAACGGTGGGTCATGTACGAAGAACTTCATGCGCCAGGTTCAGTTTTAATGATCGGCTGTGCAAGTGTGGGCATAAAAATCAGATCAGAATTTCGTAGTTGCCCAATATACCTGCACCCTGGCTCTTTTAAACGAACATTTGGGACGAAGGTATAAAAGTTCGTAAACGACATGGATAGGAGAAAGAAAGTTCTTTTTCATTGGAAAGAAAAGCTATAGCCTAAGGCAGATATATTTTTTCTCAATTAAACCTTTTCGCGCCTTTCGCTTTTCAGAATTATTCTGCGAGAGTACTCTTATGCCTTGTAGGTTGGGACCTACCTTTTCCATAATGGACAACAACAAATTTGTTTTCCTATGACCAGCCACTCAGGGGACGTCCCCTGTGCAGGTACGACATCAATAGGTTAGAAAAGGACAAAGAGACATCTAATTAAAGGACAATAAATCGTATTGAGGGCAGCATTCGGACGAATGCCTGGGAAAGCTGCGAAAGCTGGGTAGTCTTAATTTGATGGTCAAACTTCTTTCATTCCTTTGGGAACTTTGACCTGCATATACCTACACGTAGACACAACACAGCCTAGATTACGGCGATTCTCGAGAACGTTGCGAGTTTGAGTCACACTCTCATCACTCTTGAGAACCTGAGCTCTTCGCTATACGCTGCCTATTCAAGATCTAGACCCCCCAGGCCACAGCTGCGAGCTGTAACTCTACTTTAAGCCGGATATAGGCAGTGTAAGTGGTGCGGACGACGGCTGCAGTGAAGTATTTTTTATACCGCTTTAAAAACCTTGACCCTTGCTGGACTTTTTTAACTCTTCGAAAACATTTTATGCCCGGCGAACATTATTTTGTATTCTCATGCCAATAATATCAAGAGTGGTCGATTTTCGGTTCCACGTCTCGGTGAGGTAGGAACTTAGGTCATCCTGGCCAAATGCTATTTGGAACCACAGGGAATGTTGTTTGAATAACTTTCCAGTTCCGGGGACTCTGCTGCTTTTCATTCACTTCTAGCACTAGAGCACTAGCACTTCACTTCTCCACGAGAGTTCTTCCTTTAGAAATGTTATGCGCGCCCATTAAAAATCGATATTTTTTTTTATAAAGTACACGCATATCCGCTATTTGTGACATTTTTGAAGAATTTAAGTTCTACCGCGGGGGAAATTTTTTATGACACGTACAGCTTAGCTTATAGAAAGCGACCCACATCTTTTCTAAGCAGTCTTCATAGTTTCTGGACTCTCTATTGGTAATTTCAACATGTTCACTACATTCAGACGGTGAATATGAAAATTTTTATTTAATTAGTTAGTTAGTTAGTTAAAAAGTTTCATTTTCATCTTCTCGAACGGCAGCGCATGAATTTTCTTATATTAACCACAGAAAAGCGTGCTTCTGCTAATCTTGTAAAAAATCGAGAAAAATTACAAATATTTATGTATATGCATGTATATAAAAATATTTCACAATCATTAGATTTTAAACCATTCGCGAAAATTTTCATTGCGAACTGAAATTTGATTCTATTGTTTTTTTTTTTATATATATATTTATATTCCATTTCACAACTAAGATCAAGCTTTTAAAAATGACTTAATTTTTGTCTACAAACATGCTTAATAAACATAATATTAGGAATATTAACCGCAAAGGAAAACCTAAAATTTCTAACCAATAAACTTGAACTTAATGTGGATATCAAATTGAAATTCGTTCATGGCTCAAAATAATCGCCGAGAAATATACAAATTTTGTCTGACCGTCATTCCAGATGTGAAAGCTGTGCGATTTCATTGTAAAGTTGGCAGAAATAAAGTTGCCTCGAAAGGAAGCTGAAGTAAAAAAAATATTCTAAATAGTCTCGAATGTCTTGGATGGAGACGAGAAAAATTTGTGGGATTTTATATAAAATTTAAACAAAAGAAATTCATTTTCTGGAACTGTGGTCTACACATTAAAGGATTATCGCGTCGTCGGAAATATTGGGTAAAAAAATTGTGTGCTCATAATGAACAAGAAAATGTATATGTGTTTATATGTATACCAGGGAGCCGTTAAAGAATCTTCCAAATGATCAAGGAATCTTTTTTATAAGATATTATTGCTTGAAATAATAAGTGGCTTGTGGTACAGAGGGACTTCAGATAGATCCACTTTTTATTATACGGATATAAAGATGTCTGTATGTCTTCTGTTCAACGTCGAGGAAGCAATTTTTTAAATATTTTAAAGAAATTTGTTAAATTGACTTGTTTTGGCCCAAGGGCGGTGTGGTTCAGATCGGGTCCACTTTTCGACCATTTCCCACATCACGCCTTATTTTGAAAAATCATTGTATGAATCATTGCACGATGGTGTAGGGTCTTTAAAGTCGAGCCATGGTCCTCTATAGTCTTTCTACTTGTTTTCTATACAATTTAGCGAATTAAAAAGAAGAAAAAGAACATTTTTAGATCCGGAAGATTCGAAAAATAGACGAGAAAGAATAAATTCAGACACAATCAATTTTGGAACATTATATCTCTCTCATGTCGGCTAGTTAATGACGGATGGACTTAACTTGCAGAAGATTTGACAGCTATCTGAAGTATATATGTTTTTAAGCCACATTTCCTGAGCAAGAATATCGTAAAAACGTATAGCCAAGACAATAAATACACTACAAGAAGCTGCTTCCTCTTTATACCTACTTCCCCAAAAGTAATCAATTTTTAATTGCTGCACCAAGTCTTCGAAAACGATGCCGAATTGGAATTGGCGGACTTTTTGAAGACACGCTTAGTAGATGCATTATTTTCTTTATTATTCACAATTTTACAATTACAACACATTTTTCCCATAAGAAATAAATAAATTCGAAATGATGATCACACGCGGACCGAACATATATTAATTATTTCTATATAAGAATCGAAAGTGGAGGAATATTCCAAATGAACGCTCAATATGATCTTTTCTTTAAATCAAATTTTAAAATATTTAATTAAATTAGTTAAAGTAAATTTCTCTGTTTTCTTATAGGTCAGCTGATGGAGATTAGTGCAACACTTGAATAATAAAAAAAAAATAAATAAATAAATAAATCAATACAAAAAACTTCTTAGAGATTTAACAACAAAAAAAAATAAATAAATAAAAAAATAAAATCCATATATATATTTATATATAAATATATATAAAAAAACAATTATAGTGAAATGCATCAAATATTTAACATAGAAACGAGAAAAAATACGTTAAAAAGAAAGAGGAAAACTTTACAGAAAATATTAAAAATGCTAAACGGTCCGTATGTGTAGTGTTATAATTAAAGAGAGATAAATAAAAAGAAAAAAAAAAAAAGAAAAGAACAATTGTGCTTAAAACAAATTTAATTAAATTTTCCAATTGGATTAAAAAAAAAATATATATATATATAAAGAAAATGTAAGCATTCCGCACTTTCTTCAATTTTCAAAAGTCTTTCAAATAATTTATTTTATTGAAAACGTCAATTAATTACTTTGCACAAAAATTTATTTTTTATTTTGAGCCATAATTTTATCAGTAGTTTGCAGTAAGAATTTTTAGTGAAACAAAAAAAATAAGAAAAAAAAAGTGTACTCTTTGACGGTAGTGGAAAAAAACCAGCGCCCCAGAAAATTCTAAACAATAAAAATAATTTTTCTTTGAAAATACTTGCAAGAGAATAGGAAAATATGTTGCATTCATTACAGAAAAACAGAAAAAAAAAAAAAACAAACAAAGCAAGCGCTTCGTAAGCAATTGCAACAGCGCTAAGCACCACACACCAGGCAACGGATGATGAATAAATGAAAATGGCACCTAAGCAACGTTGAATAACAACCGAACTATATATACAAATTTATATATAAGTATATATATATATAAATTGTATGTATATATAGTTAATGTATTGAATTAAACTACACCTTATGCAAAATTACACATCGTCATCATCATTTAGCTACAAAAGCAACAACGAAACTATAGCACAAGGTTTCTCACAAATGTTTGCTTATAAACAAACATTCATGCATACATACATTCAAACCTACCTACATATAATAAAAACAACTTTAAGAAAGCAACAGAAATAAAGAAAAAAAAAACTGGCTTTACTTAAGTTTAAAAGGTGGAGGTAGCAGAGTAAAATATATATATATATATATATATATATGCATATAGAAGTAACTATTCATACATGTATGCAGGTGTTAGTGCATGTATATGCTTTAAAAAAGATTATCTTTTATTAAAAAAAAGAAGGAAACCTCTATCTCACACAATACTATGCTGACATCTCCCCCATAATCAGCCAGCCAGAGAGTATATATAACACACAAATACATTTTGCAGCGTTCCCCTCATTTTATCGTTTGCAACACTACAAAAAACCTTTCCTATAACCTTCTTATATACCCATACGCCATATAAACCGAATCAACGAGTACGTACCAGTTTATTTCTCAAAACTACAAATTCTACATGAAATCGAAAGAGACAAAATATACATCGAAGCTGCAAAACAGAAAGAGATCAATTATATTTGCGAGAAATTCCATAATTACGAAGTTTTGTCGCCATTCGACTACTACTACGGTATTGAATAACTACAGAATGGCAAAAACAGCGTATACATGAATAACAACTTGAATGACAACTTGGGCAGAGCAAAATTACGATTTGTGTGTGTGTATGTGTTAATGTTTGTATGTATATAAAGGGAAAATAATTTCAAAACAAAAAGCAACAACAAAATATTGTAATTTTCTCAAATTTATTTAGAAGCCTATAGGAAAAAAAAAAAAAAAAACAAGACAAAAAAGATTTTTAACTACACAACCACAACAGCGGAATAAACAACCAATGATTTTGTAGCCGAACTCGTTGCGTAGTCATAATTTACAGATTTATATTTTATATATGCATTGTTTATCTGTCGGTCACGTATACGTTAACGTCATTATATACAAATGCGCTGATATACATTTGTATATATATATATATATATATATATACATATATGCAAGTGCATGGCAATAGAGGCAAAT
>KK502575.1:229322-240084 GCA_000688735.1 Glossina austeni
TTTTTTCTTTATTTTTTTTTTTTTTTTTTCTTTTTTTAATGTTTATGACATTTTTGTTGCTCCTCAACAATTTCAAAACAAACTAAAGGAAAGACAAAGAGCGCTAGCACAAAATGATTGGAGTATGAAGGAAATGCCGTATAAGCGCGGTGAAGAGCTTGCGCAGTGAAAGCTACAAAGCTGCAGCTACAATTCGAGAGTTCAAACTACAAATGATTATAATACAGCTCGCGTACATATTTACACGCACATGAAAAAACACATACAAATTGTTAAGCAACGTATACTACAACCGCATGAAAGCGTGTGTGCGCACGTTTATATAACGTTAACGTCACTGAAAAAGCAAACAACCAATCTAACTAAATTGAATATACTTTAACTGTCTTTCGAATCGATAAAATGTTTATTATGCCAGAGACCCCGCCGCCAACCAAACAGCCACCCCGTTCGCACAGTCACACATTACGCTAAAGACCTTTCTTGTATATATATATATATGCATTCAAATATAAATATATATCTATATATGTATATGCATATGTTTTATGTACGTATGTGATTACAAAAATATTTCGTTCTTACACCCTACAAAGTCTAAAATATTTTTGCCCATTTTTCTCGCTTTTTTCTCTTGTTTTTTTGTTAATGTTATTCTTGTATGTATACATACATCTTAGTATATATACGTATATGGTGCGCCATGCTTGGTTTGCCATAAGTTTTCTGCATTTGTTTTTATATACGTGTGTGCACGCGTGTGTGCCTGTGTGTGTGTGTGTGTATATATATATGTATATGTGAATGGGCTTGATTTCCTGTTCTTAATGTTTTCAAGCGGTTTTTCCTTCTATGCATTTTTGACGTAGACATTCCCTTTTTTCCACTGCTATTGTAGAGGATGTTTCTTCTCTCCATCATCATCATCATCATCATCATTATTATATGATCATCATTTCACTTTAAACGCAATCATCAGAATGAATTATTTTAAATAACAAATAAACTGCAATTTATAAAATGAATCCCATAACACCGCATACTTAAGAAAAAAGGAAATAAATTTAATCTAAACTTATGTGTAATTGCATTGAAGATACGAAACTCGTTACTCAAATGAATAAAAAATCTTCTACAGGAACTCACCTGCCGATCAATCTCGTTTATAATTTGATTTGTTATTCTTAACAACTCATACATTTTCCAGCAATCATTTATATATTGTCTTCCCTGGTCTTCTTCTTCTTCTTCTTCTTTAATCATTTATTCGGCATACTGTGTTTAGGACTTGTTTTGAATATGTGTAAAATATTTGGAAATTGGACTTTAATTAATTTCGCCTTCGAGTGCGAACTTTTACCAAAATGCCTTCAAGCAAGCAATCGTGATTGTCACTTTTCTCGATGGCGAGAGCAAATTTTCATCCCCCTCTTTTTTCGCATTTTTGGCTTCTTGACATAAAATAAATTAAGTTTTCGTAGCTGAGTTAGAGTTAGAGTTAGAATTACCTATAAAAAAATATGCGTTCTACTAAAGAATATATGAAGCATTGATATGAGATTTGAGGCGTGAACAAAGCAAACTTCTTGAATTCCTGGTTCAGAAAAAGGAACCGATAATCTAAATACCTTGTTAGCTATGATTTCACGTATTAGAGACTAGAGACTAATAGTAGCGAGTTAATTGGTTTTGTCGTCGTTTCTTTTCCTTGGAAAAAGTGATTGCAAAACTAAAGAAAGACATTAAGAAGACACATGCGTTTAGTTACCTAAAAAATAAATTGAAAAATTTATTTGCCTGCTTGTGAAAATTCTGAATTTTTTACCCATCTTCTAGCAACAGTGTTTGTTCATTCTTTCTTCATCGTTACGAAATAGCAAAGTTTTAAAATAATGAAACCTTATAAATCCGAAAGTACGTAAAGGTTTAGGTTTTTTCTTTATTTATTTATTTATTTTTTTTTTTTTAATTTTTTTTTTTAAGCAAATTTCATTACTGTTAAATAGTTTTAATTCATTTAGGTTTTTTTGTTTTTTCATTTCTCCTTTACCTTTTAATCAATAATAAAAAAAAGAAACCCTTTATTTTATATAAATTTATAACTTACATAAAAAAATCTAAATGGAAACTTATAATAATGCCCTCTGAACATTAACGTTGCCGTTGTCGTCATCATCATCATCATCAACATCAACAACAACAACAACCATACAGCCACAAAAACAGAAACAACATTATTGCCCGCACTGTATTTTGTAGTCGTCAACGTTATATATGAACACATATTTTTATATATATATACCAAAATAATATTGGGTGCATGCATGTATTCTAATCATTTTTTTTTTTTTTTCATTTGGAAAAATCATTAATTTATTGAGAAAAATTCTTACACCTGTATGTGTATATACATCAACCTATTTTGCATAATTTTCTAAAACTTTTTTCCATCCTGCCATTTTCCATCCTTTCGAATCTTTCCCATCGCATTTAAACGCCTGGAAACAGTTGATTCATCAACTGCTAGTTTGTTCGAAAGTGCTTTGAGACCTTGAGCTGGATTCTCGTTCAATAACTCTTGCAATTCATTCTCTTCGAATTTTTTTGGTCCACCAGGTCGTTCTTTATCGTTGACATCAAAATCGCCGCGTTTAAATCGTTGAAACCAAAATCGACAATTCGGATATGATGGGGCGGCGTCACCGTAGGCTTCTACAAGTGTTTTATGAGCTTCAGCAGCAGATTTCTTCATATCGAATAGCATAAGTAATGAATATCGAAAATGCAATTTTGAGCGTTCCATGATTTGCGCGTCGTCTTTCTACATCGAATAACTCGATATTACTAAATGCAGAATTGTTGTTTTTATGGTAGTGAAAGGACAAAATCATCGAATTTAACTGTTCGCATATTATATGTATTATCATTTTCATCAAGAGATGTCGCTGATCAAAATACATGAAAGCACCTAATATATGCAATACATAGCGCATATATATATACGTGAATACATAAAGTATAAAAGTATGTACACACAAACCCATATGCCCAACTTTAATAACAACTTGTGTTGTTTCTTGCTCTCTTTCTTATTCGCACATATACATAGGTATAGCAGAAGAAGAAAACAAAAAAACAAAAAAAAAAAACAACAAAACCTCTCTTTCCCCACAAAAAAATATACCTACATCTGCACGCAAAACATTTAAATGTATATGTGTATATGTATATATACTGTTTGAAAAGAAGAAAAAAGAAAAAAAAAATCCGACAATTATTATAAAAACAGCAAATGCGGCGTTGTCAGTTTTCACAGTAGAAAACAACGAGAGCAACAATAACAGAAACCTACTCAATAAGCTACGTACTATAAGAAACATTAAGCATTGTTGCCACATTTCCACATTGATATGAGGAATTTGTATTTTGTGCAGCTTCTGCTAGTGTTTTGTTATTGCCGCTGCTGCCCATGTTGACGCAGTTACTTCCACAGATGGCCATGTATAGATAGTTAAATGTGTATGTGCGTGCACACAAAGATACTTAAATACACGACCCTATACACATATATGTATACACCATGTTGTCTACTTTAAACCATAAAAGTAGAGTTTTTTTCTTGTTGTTGTTTTTTTTTTTTAAACTCAAATGGTTATGTTGCTCTGTATGTATGTTATTGATTTGGTTTCAGCAGCGTGCATGTATGCCTGGTTTAGGTTATAATATGTATACAAGAGTGTTTATTTGGATTCTATAAAGAGAAAACTACCACAGCGAAGTTCGAGAAAAAAAGTCGATTTTGGCAAAAACTAAGAAAATTTATAGAAGAAGACGAATATATATAAATATATAAGTATATATATATATATATATATATATATATGTATAGATGTATTATATGCTTATGAAACGCATGAAATATGTATTAGCATTAAGAAACCCTAGGTAATCTTTCTTTTAATCTACGTATAGTCGAGCACAATATATTTGCTTACAATTAAACAATTCCTGATACCTGCCTACAAAACCAAATGTCTTTATACTTTCAACTATTATTTTCCAGATTAAAGCGAACCTTTACCCCCGAATTTAGGCATTAAAATGTTAGTAGAGGATTATAACTTTTACTGTGCAATGACATCGCGACACGTTGCACGGTTTTTCCTTTTTTTTTTTTTGACAAAGCGTATTATTCGAAGGGAATATATTCCCGTGCAAAAAAAAAATTTTTTTTTTTTCTTAATATCGACATACGGAGGCTTAAAAATTTTCATTTCGTTTGTAACATATAAGAATTCATTCCGTCCGTCCATCCGTCCATACAATGAGTTATGTATATTTTCAATAAGTGAGTTAATTCAGTGACGCTGTTTGGTCGTGTTTGATTCTTGTGTTTTCAAATTAAAAAAATGTCAGTCATATGATCGTGACTCAATTCGAAAGTCGAGTTTGAAAACGATGCGATTTATTCGCAAATATCTAAGATAATAAAAATACCTTATTGCCAAGTTGTTTTAATTTTTACGCAACTGTACACAAATATTTATCTGATATTTATCAAAAACATTTTCAAAATATTTTTGCAAAGAATGTTTCAATTTATAAACAACTTTATATCCATCATCGGACAAGGGTTGTACGTTGAAAGTGTTTTTTCCAAGTATAAGGAGAAAGAATGAAGAAAAAGCTCTTCATATAGCATATAATACTTCAATATTTTCAGAATCGTTGGTTAAAGGGAAAAAATTTACAAAACTCAAATAAGTTTGTAACTCGTATGGAACTGAGTTGCAAGCGAACATCCAATCGTCATAGTTCCGAAATATCGAAAATAGAAAACAATTTGTAGCACACGTGATACATTTAAATGTGCAAATGTATGCAACATCCAGAAGGACTTGGGATGGGCCAACCTTTCATTGTGACAATCAATTCCGGATTGCTTTCTGCGCTGACCTAAGCGCCTTACATTCTTGTATTTAACGTAAGCGCCGCAATTCGGGAGATATTTTAATGTAATTTGGTATGCTCACGTGACCTGGCCCATGGATGAGAGCTATTGAAAATAGTTGAGTTTGGAGCACGTTTCCAACTCCTACCCATATAACACCTTATTTTGAAAGGTCATAGGGTGGTCTAGATGCCATTTAATGATGGATTGTGGGTCACTAAAATGCCGTGCCTTGTCTTTCTTAAATTTTTAACGTAATAATGATCTCCATACTTTTATAGTAGCGCTAGAGCAAAAAAAATATACCCTTCAGAGCGAACCCTCGACAGTTAAAGTCGCAAATCTGTATACAAATCTGTATCCCATTTATTTTGAGCGTATCCACAAGACCAATCAAGACCGAATTCATGCTGTATTTTAGTTGACCCTGAGGAATATTTATTTAATATGCGGAATATTTATTTTCGTGAGCGGGCTCGTGGTTTTCGCTTCACCTCAACGACGATGAATTAAAAATTTGTTTTTTTATCAATCAATTTTAGTCATCGTTAGTCGTTCAGTATAGGCAAACGAACAAATGGATGAACATTACCAAGTCCATTATTGTAATGATCGGGAATATGTGTACCGCAAACAGACTCTCATCTACTATGGCCCATTGCTTGACGATGTGCCTGTAATATCAATTAGAAATGGAAACACATTTAAGTTGGTTCGCGACATCTGTTTATATGAGTTATCCGCACGAGTAGCCGAGTAGGTAAGAATCGCGACTACCAAGTTAGTGATCGCCAAGTTAGCTCCCTCTCAGAATTTACGTTGGTCGTTGGTAAAGGCATAACACTTACCTATTGCGCGCAAATCCACTAGGCCATGACCACTTCCCCGTCGATCCTCTGCTTTCTCACTTCTTTCTCACATCTTTCTGGCCCTCACGGTGTTGTACGTATAGGGAATATCATGTCCTGAGTAATTGGTCATATTAAAGAAAAAAAGATATGAGTATAAATTTTAAATGTTTCAAGTGATTGCGGGTTTTTCAAAATTTCCCGTAACTCCAGCCATAGTTAAACTCTCTTATTTGGACTTGGGAGGTATTTAACACATTTATATATCGATACTGGGAGAAACGCTTGGGTCAATATGACCTTTTTGAAGCTTTGAGGTTAAAAAGGTGGCCTATAAGACATGCAAAGTTTTAATGCCTTTTGATGGCTGATTATTAATTTTACTCTACCTGGTCTAGCTTTCGAGACATATATGTATTTCTACCTTACGGCTCAATTTAATTCATAACTTTTATGGAATCGTTACAATCGGAAAGATGAGGAAGCGAAGATGAAACATGGCAAAAAAGTTCCTTGATCGATTAAGAATATGAGGTTAAAGATTGGAAGTAAATCGCCGATAGGCGGCACGTCCACAATGTAAAACAAACTGAGGTAAGCTCGAAAAAAATCGAGAAAAAGTCTTCACGGGGTCGAAACTTATACACAAAAATATGAAAACAATGTCGGTATTGCTTCAATATTGTGAGCGTGTATATCCACAGATCACACCGATTTTTTTAATCTTATATTCTTAATCGATAGCGAAATGTTTTTGTGAAAAATTTCAACTTGCTGGTGGTACTACAAATGTTGTCGGTCAGAATGGCCCGAACAGTGTACGCAAAATATCGATAGTTCTTAATGTTAAACAAAAACTTGGCTTGATTCATTTTTCCTTTTATATATATTTATATATACATATATGTATATGTTAATCGAAATATTATTAATAATAAATTAATTTCTGTCTCATTTCAGATGCTGTTTTACAAATTATTATAATAAATACCCTAAATTTACTATTCTTAGATAAAATTAATTCACAAAAAAAAAAAAAAANCCCGCTTCAAATTCGGCAGAAACATTGAAAATCCTTGTACGCTGGTTGGTATTGAAAATAGAACAAATCGATCGAACGGCACGTTCAAAGCTCCACGTAAACTGAGAACACTAGCTTTTTAAAAGGAATAAAGAATTAGTCTTTTACTCCTTACTTACAAGCCACGACAGATTCATCGATAAAAATTTACATGTATACTCTACGGGTGGTTTTGGAGGACGCGTGAGGAAAATGGAAAAAATTGATCGCGTCTGGACAAACTTATAAGTGTACAAATTTTATATGTTTTTCATTTTTTTTTATGTTTTCTGCCTATAACTCATTACGTAAACGGGGCAAAATGTTGAAAATTATTCTGTAGATTCCGCAGATGAAGATATATTATCCGTCTAAAAATTTGTTGATACTGAAATAGGTATGGGTGTGAATCCCATAAGGTGAAGGATTCCTCTTCTTTATCTCTTAGTAATATAATGAATTGGGCATCAAATAAAAGGACTTGGAGTACAAAACGGAGCATGCTAAGCATTCGATTCTAATTTTAAGTTATCCTGGACTTGCCTATGAGTAGTGCATCATTTAAAAATGATGGATTCTTGAAAAAATCCCAATAAAAAAAAAATTAAAATAAAAAAAAAATAACCTAAGTAATCTTTAAGTTACCTTAACGAAAATTAGAAAATCATTTGGCACAATTTCTCGTCCGTTATATATTAAGCAAAAAGAAAAAAAAAAAAAAAAGACATAACTTTGCAATATGGTAAATAAATGTTGAATAATATATATAAAAATTCGCTGTCATAAGCAAAGCAAACACTTCAGGTAAACGATTATATGAATAATATTTCTTCTTCTTTTCTAGACATTTGACTGTTGTTTGCGCTTTTAAAGATTCTGTTTTAAATTTGTTGCTGTCTTTACACAAGACGTTAAGGGTATTTTAAAATAGAATAAAAATGAACCTTAAAGAAAAACAGTCGCGCATATATATATATTATATGTGCATGCTATTTAAACGAATATTTGTTTGAATGTTAAAAAAAAAAAAAAAATTACTAATACATTCAGGGCTGGTCATAAATCTTCAATTTAATTGCACATTTTATTGCGTCAATAAACCTAGGTTAAGGCATCTATTAAATAATAATTGTTGTACTCACCATATCTGTCATAATTTTTTTGCAAACAATTTTCAAAAAAAAAAAAAGAAGAAAATATGTATCCATGTATTGAATATATATATATATGTAGGATTTTCATATCAAGTGTACACAATTTTGATTAACGGTTTAAGTTAACCTTATTTGTACAATAAAATAGATCTTTTAAGTCGCACAGATTGCCGATCCAATAATAATAATGATAGCCTACGTTCAAAGTTTGTATTACTAGAAAATTGCAGCTCGTAGAACTTAAAATGAATGATCGGAAATTGACATAAAGACTATTATTAGTAGAAGAGAGCCACAGACTAGAAAGCATATCTGATATATCTGTAATACGGGAGAAAAGTAGATTTCGACCGAAAGTGTTGTTCAAAAGTTTTATCCGAATCGACTGATGGTCACAAGATTAAGAAAATCTTCATATTTTGTACAGAACATATAGATGATCGATAACTCAGCGGGTGTTATCTATTCGCTTGAAGCGACTACTGACAAAAATTAGCGAAAAAAGAGAAAGAAATAGGGAAGCAGTGGTTGCAGCCCATCTCGTCGCTTCGTATAAAGATTTAAAACCTATCAATTACACGCTTAGAGAACCGATGCTCTTTTAAAAACACAAGCACGTGAAACAACCATGGAGAAGAGAAAAACGATTGCCTATAATATGTAACCTATACCTCTNAAAAAAAAAAGAAGAGAAAAGAAGAAAGAAAGAATTAAAGTTAATTATATGTAAATAAATGTAAATTTTAACTTTAAAAAAGTTGTGTATGAGAGAGAAAGTAATAAAGCGGCATTACGATTATCATTTTTAGAAATTTGAATGGGTGGAGTGCGCCCATTTAAAAAATATTCGCCTCCATGAAGTTTCATAAACAAAAATGGTACGAGAGACCCACAACGTTTGCTTTGGACAAATAGCCCAAGAAACACAAGTCGCTGTTAAAGAGGATACTACTGCTGTTAAACGGGATCACTTGAAAAGGTAAATAAGAGGAAAGAAAAGATGTGAAAAAAAAGAACAGCTTTTTTTTATATATTTTATATAAAGTAAATAGAACAACTATTCAGCATTTAACTAAGATTTCCAGCATTCTGCACACTTTTCCTGCCACCAATCATTGTTAAGCTTAAATAAAATCAAGCAAGAAAATTAGAATCGGTCGTGAACGAATCTTTTATATACAACACTGTTACCCTAAAAAGGATCAGAAAAGTAAAAACTAAATTTTCATATTCTAAAATATGAACTGGGCGCGGCTGGTTCTTTCTTTTTTTCGCACAGGTCTGACTTGGGTCACTTCAATTTCGCTAATGAGAGAATGTCTACCATAGATACCACAAAAAGTAGGACACACGGACACCTTCACATCCATTCCAAATTTGAAACTGGCCTAGAATTTATATCTTTTATGGGGTTTTCGAAACATGCTTCTGTGCCTTATAAAGATATTGTTCCCATTTTTACAGGTACTGCAGCCTCGCGCATAGAACAAGCGTTCAAATTTTTGAACATTTATCAGACCAACCAGAACATTTAAAAGACCAATATTTTACTCTTTTTGAAAAATCGAGGTGCTCTCAATTTACATGTCACTGTGGGCGTGTCTTTCCAACCATTTGGCCCTGCGTGCAAGAACTTGCAATATTTCTGTCAAATGCGAAATCAATAGCTTCAGTTTTGCGGCCAGATGAATGTTTACAACAAGCATTACACCGACGGACAGACGGACGGACATGCTTAGATCGGTTTAAAATTTGATCCTGACAAAGAATATATATATTCTCTATGAAGTCTCTGGATTTTTCTTGTGGGCTTTGCAAATGCCTTCATAAAATTATTATACCCATCACCGAAAAATGTTTTTCTCTATTTATATATAAATTGCTTGTCGTGTGTGTGTGTGTATGTGTGTATGTGTGTGTGTGTGCGAGCGATGAAAAATTTCATTTAATCGAAATCTGTCAATTATCTGATAAAACTCAACAAATCAGCGTCATTGTTGTCGTTCGCAGTAGTTGCAGCTTTGGAAGCCCCATACAATACTTACGTGTCAAATTATTTCATGACTAAATTTCAAATTACAGATATTTACCAGAAAAAAACATTGCAAAAGATATCGATAAAAATTTAAAAAAGTAAAAAAATAAAAATAAAAAAACGGTTGCTTGTTACATATGATTTAATGATTAGTGTGGATCGATTGGAAAGCTGAATAATTTTTCATGAAAACCTGTATGGAACTTGGGGAAAAAGGCAATTTTCAGCGTAAGCGAAAAAAAAACCCAACCATTATTTACTTTTTTCTTTATCACTTAGTAAAGATGAAGAAAGAAAAAAAAAAGTAAGAAAATTTTATGCGGCGTAAGGCGAAACTTGGGGTGACCATAACACCGAAAAAAGAAGAATAAAATGTCGAGAATTTTTTATTGATATTATTATTATTATTGTTCATTTGGTTAGAGAAAAATTAATTCTAAGACTAAAATTTCGAAGATCTAACATCGAAGGCACTTGAGATTTGCATCCACGATGATCGTTGAGTTGTTAGTCGAAATTCGTCAACTTTTTACTAATATTGTTATTATTATTATTACTAATACTACTATTACAATACAGGCAGAGAAATAAATTCTAAGACTAAAATTTCGAAAATCTAACATCGAAGGCACTTGAAATTTGCATCCACGATGATCGTTGAGTTGTTAGTCGAAATTCGTCAACTTTTTACTAATATTGTTATTATTATTATTA
>KK502575.1:244345-256344 GCA_000688735.1 Glossina austeni
CACGTGAAACAACCATGAAGAAGAGAAAAACGATTGCCTATAATATGTAACCTATACCTCTGAGTGAGCGAAGGCAAAGAATCTCGACTATGGTCGTGGTTTCGAATCTCAAATGCGGTGGGGTTTAATAACGCCGATAGCCTTCGATGATGCTAAAGCTTCAAAACTTTAGGCTTCATATTTATATCTCTGGCTAAATTAATAATTATGATAATATGTGACCTATAAGATCTATATATTTTGCTTTGCAACTTCATGCAAAGGGTCAAAGATCAAAAGGTCTGCTTAAGGAACGAGATGTATTCAGATGTTATGCATTGATTTTTAATGATTTAATTCAGCAAACATATGTGTCTATCCTTTTTTTTCCTGGGACGCGTCCATTTTGTTATTTCTAGATGTGGTGCGCCCATTTTAACCGAAACCCATCAATTTGACGGATAACTTGTGGATAGTCATATAGATAAAGATAAGAATCTTAAGTTGGACACAAGAATTTCCTGATCGATTAGCAATATGCGCTTAGAAATGGGCGCGATTTGTTCTCATATATGCCCGCAATGTAGAAAAAATGAAAGCAACCTTTTGACAACCGAAAATTTTCATCTATGATTTTTGATCCCGCGAATATAATTTTCGAAAACTGGTGTTACAAGTATTACACTGACCGCAGCAAATGGATGCCGATTATTAGAAGCATTTTTATGGGATGTAATCAGTCTTTGCGAGAGTAAGGTTTGAGAACAGCCCAAAACGATTGCGTTAAAACCTTTCCTTCAGCAAATATCGATATTTTAAGGTGTTGCCAGAACTAAATTTCTATTCTTACTGTCTGTGACAATTCACAAACTTTACACGTCAACCGGAAGATGTATCTGATCGAAAAAACGAATAGAAATCATTCAGTTAAACGAACCGATTTAAATGAAAATAATGAAGATTACATGATTACTGAAAGAAATGATTTCAATAATGGAAAGATAAATAATTGTTGCGATTTACTCTGATTTGAAAAATTTCAAACATTGAACTGCTTGACAAAGGCCTGGGAAAATTAATTATTAATAACTCTGTATTTTAAACGATGATTAACTTCGGACTTTAGTTCGTTTCCATTATGCATATATCAAAGGTTTGTTTCTCATTAAATAATTGCTTAGTAATGAAAAATAATAATAGGGCCATAAAACATTTTGCAATTTAAAAAAAAAAAAAATTAATAAATTCTAAATAACATTATTTTCCTACAATGAATTATATTATTTTTGATAAGCAAGCGAGAGTTGTGTATAGTGGGGTACGAAAAAAATTCCTAGAATAAAAGGAAATTTGGCCGATATATTAGGTATTTTGTTAAAATTTCAGTTTTTGTGAAAGTTATTGAAAGTTTAATGAACGCGATAAACGCGGATCAAGTCAGACCTTATCTTCATCAATAATATATATCACGTACAATGCAACTTTTATAATGCAATTATTAATACACTACTGACTACTACTCGCTTGATGGTGGTCTGCATTATTAATCGACGAAGATCAATAAATTTTTTTTTCTAAAAATTTTCCTATTTTTTTTTATATTCGATTAAGAAAAAGTAAATTTGTTATGTTTAAAAAGATATAAAGGATAAAACAATTCCACGAACATATGTACGTATGTGACAATAACAAAAAAAAAAAAAAAAGAGAAAAAATGCCAACAAAACAAAGCAAAAAATTGAAAATAAACGAAATGTTTTGTTCTTTTTTATGTGACGACTAAAATGACAATGATGATGGTCGGTTGATTGGTTAGTTGTTTTTGTTGGTGCGGCTTATGTTTAGAGCTAATAATATTAAAGAGAGAAGGAGAAGAAAAGAGCGCATCACACACATTGTGTTTTTCTTCTATACTTTTTTTTAGTGGAGTAATGAAGGCAATATATATATATATATATATATATATGTATACATATATATATATAAACGCGTATCAGGGAAATATGGCAACGTAGCTTAAGAGAACAAACATTCACAATTTGCGTCTGGAAAGTCTGCAGTAAATGGGGTTTCTTATAAATAACTATTAAATGTACAGACTGGTATGTAGAGGTACACACACACTCGCATATATATATATATATATGCATCCATACAAATGTGTATGTTTGCTCTTATTTTAAAATTTCTACAATTTATTTCTTTTTCTCTCTCCAAAGTTTCTGTAGTTTTTGTCACACACACACACACACTTTCGAATCATTAGATAAAGATAAGTTGGAAGTCATTGCGATTGTGTGGTATTTGTGTAATTTAAATGCAGACCGACCCCAAGTAAGCATACCGAATAATAGAAATAGAAGTTTTCGAATGAAAAATATCGAAATACAGTACAAAATTATTACATATAGAAAATCTAATACAGGCAAACATATTTTGTACTCGATTCGCTCTATTCCTTCAAATGTTGCGTTCAATTTGTGTCTCTCTGTGTGTGTTTGCAAATGGTTAATACAGCAGAAGTTACATTTGTAGTTTGTAGTTTTCTTTCCCTCTCTCTCTCTCTCTC
The DNA here is from genome assembly GCA_000688735.1 of Glossina austeni. Lineage (NCBI taxonomy): Eukaryota > Metazoa > Arthropoda > Insecta > Diptera > Glossinidae > Glossina > Glossina austeni. The sequence goes on from KK502575.1 coordinate 246,894, forward strand.
TCTCTCTCTCTCGCTTAGCCACTCTTTTGTGCTCTTCCTTTTCTTTTTGTGTTTTTGTTTTTTTTGCGAGCACACTTCGTTTATTAGTATATATGGCGTATAACCATGTTGTGCTGATGTCGTTGTCGTATGTTTTAATAGTTTGTAGCTTTACGCTACACATGTGTACCTAATGATTAGCTAGCCGAGGCACACACAATAGAGTTTTGTAGTTTTCATGAAAAATTAATTCAACAAAATTCTCTTGAATCTCATGCTACATATGCAATTTTTTTTCATTCACACCTATTGAATTTCTGAAGAAATACAAACACATACATGCATACATATCACATATAAACATATGTGAAACTTTATGTTCCCATTATAATCTTCTTTTATTATACTCTTTTTGCCGCTCACTTTTTTTTACTACTACTGCTTACTTTCCTTCAATGACTAGAGGTTTCTGTTTTCCTTTTTTCTTTTTTTTTTTTTTTTTATGTTTCTTTTATAAATTTGTATTTAAAATACTTGCAAGTTAAAGTCGAATTTAACGAAAATTAGGCTTCTTTTTGTAATGAACATCAGTCTTACACATTTACACATTTTTGATATTTTGCCCTTATCAGCCTTTGTAGGTTTTCAATTCAGAAAAAATTATATTTAGTTTTTCTCTTTTGCGGCTTTTTAATATATATATATATATATATATATATATGTTTCTCTTTCTCATTTCATATTTCATTTTGAGTTCATTTCAGTATGGCATCCAATGCGCGGTAATTTTGCAAAAATGACTCATACTCTATGGTACACTGAGAAATTCGTATACACGTACGTTAGCTGGCTGGCTGGCTGGCTGGCTGGCACGGCACGCATATAAACAAAATTTTGGTCTGAATATAAACAGCCATGTTTTCCTCCTTTTTATAGTCGCATAAAAATTTTTAATATCGGTTTCTCTTTGTTTATTATGAATTGAATTTTTTTTTTGTTTTTTTTCTATATTTATGTTTTCCATTTCCTCTACTTTATAGTTTCAACAAATTTAAAGAGTCTTAAAATTAATAAATTGCGTCAAAGATACGAAATTCTTATGCAATATTATGCAGTACTTATCAATAGCATAACTGACTATAAAGTGTTATTAAAATCGTTAAAGTAAAACTTTTCTGACGAGTTCGGAAAGGGTTGCTTCAGCCTTCTTTGTTTTTGTGAACTGCTGCGTAAAAGCACTTTACCTTACAATTGTTCCACCCAAACAGGCAGATGTTCTTGTTAGGGTAAGATTGGTTTCTTTTGCTCGCCTTACAAATCTGAAATTGACATTTTCCCAAATAATTTTCTCTTTTTTTTTAATTAAGTTACTTAAGGTAGTAATGTCTTCAAAAGAATTACTTTCAAATTCTTATAATGGGAATTATCATCTTGTTTGGGCTTCTCTTCACATTTAATTAATTAATTCCCCTTCAACATTCATTTGAAATCAATAAAGGTGTCTTTCAGTCCATTCAATGTATAACTAATTTTCCATCACATCAAATAGTCACTTAACACCTATCGTTTTTATTTTACATAATCATAAGCTCCCGTTCACTTTTCAGTTATCTCATATCTTGCTCGCATGCTTCCTTCTATCCCATTAAGTCAGCCTGTCCGAACGGTTTCTTTTTCCCGAAAAAAAAAGAAAAAAAAAAAAGGGAAAACTTCCATTTGATGTTTTCCTTCGTCCTTCAAAGAAGTCTCTTTTTAGGAAACTTATTGAATTCAGTTATGAGCATTTGTTCTTTAGCTATTTGCTTCCACAGCACTTAACACAGTTCAATCATCCAAGCACTTTTGCCTAACCTATGGTATTTGTGTACAAATAAATTTTAAACGTTTTTGTTCTTTCGTAACTTTGAAGCTTAATTCGAAGGAACTGGTACAATGTATTTCCATCCGTCGTTAACTACGACTTTCCCTCATCTTTTACATCATTTTCGAATAACATCCTGCAAAAAAGTCTCGTCTTTTCAAAGCAATCAGTATTTGAAGATCGCAATAAGAATGGAAGCGTTGTTCGAAAGAACAGAGATCTGTGTTAATCGGTAGAAGTAATATGGGCTGATAACACTGGGGGAAAGGTAGGACATTCCAGATTAGAACTGCAAACATTTCCTAAGCGAGGTTCTGCTATATTTAGTCGAATTTATTTATACTAAAAACCCGGGGTATCATGACTTTTAGCATATTACGGCCATTTCTTTGGGATGGTTTTATTTGATTGGAGCAAAGTTTAATACACCATACCTAGCTGTACTCCACAAATCAAGGATATTTAGCCTTTTACGTCAATGTTGTAGGTTCACGTGCAGTTCCCTCTATCATGGTTGTTTAGGCTTTGGATATTGTAGCGCATCCAGCGTTCATCACTCATAAGAATTCAGTCCCGCTATCCTCAGTAAAAAAAAGTAAAGTTCCCCACAAATATATTTTTGAAAAAAAAATTCGCATCCATTGAAGGCATCAAGGGACTGTGTTGTTGTACACGCTTTAGTGCGATAAGTTTTACAATTGCATGCAGCTTCAAGATAATATTTTCAAATGAAGGGGTTACAGTTTTTTTTCGTACCCTACACTACTAATCATCGTAATCTCTCTTAATGAACGGGACCGAACTAATTTGTATTCCCAATAATAAAATGGTTGTTATATATAATAGTTGTTGCCCATAAAAAAAAGTCAAACTTTTTTAAATAAATTCTTCATAGATTTATATAAGAGGGTTTCCATGTAAGCAAAAGAATAACCAAGTAGTCGTAAGTAGATCTAAAATCGCAGTAGTAGTAGTAATCTTAGTAGTAATTAGATCGGAAATCATTAGATCTAACATTTAATATAAAGTTGTACGGTGAGTTCGTACATTTCCCGCAAGCATCCAAATACTATTAATTTTTAAAAGGCCTTATCTTAATTACCTTCAGCAAAAGCAAAGACAAATTAATTAAGGTTTAAACCGAGGTCGCTATATCGCAACTGTGGCCATGTTTCTAAAAAAAAAAATCTAAATGGTATCATAATCGTACTCTAATTTCTTTATTGCATTTTTTATATATCGTTTTTAATACTCCTGCACGCTACCGATGAGTCACATTTAAACAAAAAAACAATTTTTAATTTGCAATGCAATGTCACTTTACGATCCGTTAATATCGCAAATGTCGCTACTATGATCAGTTATCAAGCTTTTGAATGTTTGCATCAATTTAATGGCACTTTCACAGTTTCATGCATATATATATATATATAAACCCTGGGTGTGCTTCTGGGTTCGCGAGATATATGTGCATTTCCTTTCTCTTGTTTTGCGTTTCAATATTCTTTTCTTCTTCTTCTTCTAGGTATAGTAAACAAAAACTTTTTATTTAATCATTAATTGGTACATTCGTAGTTAAGCGGATAATTTTATGCTTCTCATTATTGCTTAGTTTAGATGAATGCTAGGTGTGTGCGTGTGAAACCGAAAAGTTTTGCATAAGAGAAAAAAAAATCATTTAATCGGTGGAAATGATAAAGTACTGTTCATTGTTATATATTCATTTTTGCTACCTGTGCGAAAATTTGTGATGGCGGCAAACCGATTATCGAGTCGTTTTCGCACATTTTCGTATAAAGTAAAGTGCTGTTCATAAAGTGCTTGATAATCGAAGGGATTCGAGTTTGGTGAGTTTTGGAGAATTGAATGCTTCCAAGCGATTTTATTACATGGATGAATGGACGGATGTTTTGTCTTCGTATTTCCTTTTTTGATATTTTGTTCGAGTTGGAGCAGGTCAACTGCTCAAAATGATTAATTGCCGTTGGTAGAGTGGATGGATGTGAACGGTGATACGCCTGAGACACTCAAAACAGTTCCATTTTCTATTCCGAGTTAGGATAAGATGCAGAGAAGACTTTCTTTGGTATGCTTTGGGCAAGTGAAGAAAATGCTCTCGATGACAAGAAGAATCCAAATTTTCCTTGAAAAAAAAAAAAAGAGTGCCCTGCGTTGCGATTCGTATTGACATTGCGACTGCCAGATGTCCAAGCTATAAGGAAAACCTAACTTCAGACACGTGCTATCCAGGCTATCTGCGGATGAATTCCGGTTTCATATTTACCCACTTAATATCTGTTGTAGTTGAATTTTGCTTATGTTATAAAAACAGGTAAATAAATAAATAAATAAATAAATAAATTAACAAATCTGTCAGTTACTGCTTTTCGCTTGCACGCTTTGGTATAAAGTGGTCTTGTGGTTGAGGGACTCAACAAATCGGTATTTGTGGCAATAATCAACTGAGCTTATGATAGGACAATGAGCGAGAAAGGGGGGTAATCAGCAGCTCTAATCGATGTGTAGGGGAACAATTTTTAAAAGCTTGATCGGGTTTCTGAAAGAGAGAGAAAGAGAGATAACTTGAATTTGTTGCTTTAATTATCTCGACTGAATGTCAGAAAAGTAGCGATTCCGATTAAGTCTCTTCGTAAGTCTCAACTTGTTGTAGTGGACGTTTTTCCCAAGGAATCAATTTAACAGTTCTCTTGTCGTAAGCTAATATATAATCAAAAGTCGTCACATAATGATCAAAAATTCAGAGTTGAAATTGAAGAAATATGACTAAAGCTTGTCCTCTTGACCATTTTTTTGGTTAATTCGAGGCGAATGGTCGTGCTTACAAAGGCTTAATAATGAACGACTTTAGTCTATGCTGCCAATCTTGGTTTTATTGATGGCGAGGTCAACAATCTTTACTGCCACAGTTTTATAACCCGTTGCAGAAGTTTTGTGGCGGCTTTAATTGATTCAAATAGTGGAAAATGTTTATTTATTCGACTGAATGGCCGAATAGGTATGAAACGGCTACTACCTACTCAGTATTAGAGAGTAGGTAGTAGAGAGTAGAGAGGCAGAGTTTTCTGTGCTCGTAGCTCGTATTGTGAGTGCTCAGTCGGTAAAGGCATAACACTTGCCACACATAACAGGCACACGCCCACTAGACTACGGCCGCCGCTTCCCTGTTTCTTTCTGACAGTCACCATATTCAACGAATAGGGGACATCCTCTGACTGATCGCTTATATTAAAAAAAAAAAAAGTATGCTTCCTCGGTGTGAATTTGTCTCGTAGCTGAATGCTTGACCCCAACAGAAGGAGAAGTGTTAGATGGACGTCATTCCCATCGCATACCTACCCCCATTTTGCAGTAAGGCATTAATCATTGTCGGGGTGTTGAGTGTTCGTTTTATTAGTCCGTGTGCCATCGCACACCTAGTGGTTAAGCCTTAAGGTCTGCCCGAGTAAAGCTGGATTCAATATGACAGTGCACGAATAGTGTTCATTACGTAGAATGTTACGTCACAGAAGCAACTGTACATTCTTAAGCCAATTGGTGATGGATGAATGTGATTAATTCAGGGAGTTCCAGGCTATCATCGATATGAGTTACATATATATACATAAACCATCCACACTGCCGGCTCGTTTTTTTTTTTTTTTTGGGTTCTTGAATAAAGTTGGACTAAGCCAATAAATTTTGTGGCTTATATGTCCGAAGTGCAATACTTTACTCGCCGGGTCGTTTTCGGTTGATTTAAAGACGTTAGAATTTTCTTTTTGTCTTTTAAGATAAAGTTCGAGCTAAACTCGAATATTATGATTCGTCGTCAGTTATAATGCAGAATTTGATCGATAGTTTCGTGGTTCGAATGTAGAATACGAACTTTTATAGTTATGTGGGTGATATTTCAAAAATGTTAGTTACACCAAGAAATCTTTAATATTTAATGTCAAAATATCAATACATATATCAAATCAAATATATATCAATATATATACGTAATCAGAAATACAATTTTGCCTAAGCAGTCATTAGCAGGGAAGATAAGCCCTTTGCTACAACTCGGGTTATTGTTCGATCACTTACTATATTGTTTCTTCAATTCTTCAGAGGATGAATATGTATGTATGTAGATCTTGAAGGGATTCTAATATTTTGGTTTTGCCATTAAAAATAATGCAAAAGTACTGCACTCATTATTTAGAAGAGTAAATTGTTGAGCGGGCAGTGTGCAAAATAAAAAAAAAATTGCAATCTGATTATTCACTTTTTAGTTTCAATTATTATTGAAATGCAATTTTGCGAATTTTTCTCTCTCCCCTGAGTCATAGAAAAATATTTCATTTTATTGCCACGATATGGTACCGTAACCTATTATTCTGCTTTGTTTTGCTTGTTTGCTTGTTTTTTTCTATTTTTTTATTGTTTTTTTTTTGAAATATTTTGAATAATATTTCATTTTCATATTTACCGTTACACGATTGTGTGGAAATAGTGGTTATTTTAATTAGAAGACAATGGAGAATGGAGAATCTCTTTTGCGATGTACATATCTATATATACATATATATATATATATATATATATAAATAAAATTTATCATTTTTAATGCGATATTATGGTGGAATTTTTCTGTTGTATTAATCGATATTAGTTTGCATTTAAAATGAATTCATTTATATATGAAAACAATATAATATGTCACGCAATTCGGTAAAAATAATAATAAAAAAAAAAAGCTATTTTTTGTACAGGTGTCCATTTATTTCACAATTTCACAATTCCATGGAAAATCTGAATTAATGCCATTAAAATTTTTGCGTTTCAATTGCAACGAGTATTAATTTACTATATAAAGTATTCGGTATAATTAAATGTATATTATATTCAATTATTTCCAAAAAGACATTCGTACACTTGCACACTTACATCAATTACATCTTTTTTTTGTTTTTTTTAATCAACTGCGTCTAATGTTTCATATTCGAACCGTTTAGGTTGGACTTAGGTTGGAGAGGCGCCCGCCAATTATGAATAGTGGAGATGCGTAATCTGCGTCGAAAATTGGGAAGAAGATAACATGTCCGTATACTGCAGCGATCATAAAAACTTCCTTTTCATAGACTTTATCGGCTTCACGCCATTTGCTAGTTGTCGCCCATCATCGACCTCTTTCTCTTTTCCAATAATAAAATGAGCTTATGATCGCTAACAATAGACGATTCCAATAAGCAAGCTATGTGTTCCAACTGAAGAATCTTCCAAAGAAGAATCTGGTTTATAAATAAGGATGGAAAGGAGTAGAAACGAAAATTCAAATTTGTCTTTTTTTCATTAGGAGATGCACATCTGTGCGGAAAAAAGCTATAACTTTTTTTTCTAAATTTTGTTATTTATTTCTTTCTTACTTTTTTCTGTTTTTTATACCCTACATCATTCGTTTTACAAAAGTATATTAAGTTCGTGCGGATGTATGCACCATCTAAAAGGACTTGAGATAGACTTCGAATCGATCTTAGGCTGTCTGTCCGTCTTGATTTTTGTGTTCAATCTACAGATCGCGATTTGTAAGATCTTTTGATGAAATATGGAACACCGCTATTCGAAATGATTCAGTTTTGACCACTTTTTCGACCACTACCCCTAAAGCACGTTATTTTGAAATGTTGTCATATGAATAACTGCAGGGTGGTGAGCAATGTTTCACTAGAATAATTTCGCTTCACGTTTTGAAGAGTCTCTTATAATGAGACCTTACATCAACTTGCTTCTTTGACAGATAAATTTTTAATCGATATCTCGGCCATTTCCGATTGGCCAATCACCCGGAATTATGCGTCCAGCATAATAATTGATAATTGGCAACAACATGTATTTAAGGATTGAAAATTGTGGTCTGTAGGTTGAATACAAGAAAACAAGATGGGTAGGCCGAGAGTCGAACTTACTTACATCGCTTACATCGATTTGATAATATAAAGCGATTCTGAATCGATCGGTATAATAAGAGGGCGACGGATTTATCTTAAGCTCGTGTGGATGTTGTCCCTTATACCATAAGTGATTTAGAGTACAAAAACAAAATCTTTTGGTCGTGTTTGCATGTAATCAGTAGAATTAATATAAACCCTCCCAGCAATGTGTAAGTCTGTCCGGTTTGGAGAGCGGTGCGAATCGGCGCATAACAGGCTACAGCGTTTTATCATTCGCTTTGCAACAATTAACAAGGCATTCATTCCAAGTCGATTAAGTCATGCCTGTCCGTCGGTCCGTAGCTTCGCGTTTACCTTTACAAATTGAATTGGACTGCAATTTGGCATATATTTTCTCAAATATATATATAAATCATCTTTGAAAATTGCTTTTATGAGCAAAAAAAAAAAAAAAAAAAATAATAATCGACGAAAGCAAGTGAAACGAATGAGTATAAAAGAGAAAATGTATTTTTTCACCGTATTATTAACTAATAATTTATAAACTATGGCGCATATTGACTTATATGGATACCTGGAAATTTTTATATATGTATTACCTTGAGATTTAATTTGAATATAGAGTGAGGTAATAAAGAAAATTTGAAGAAAAAGAAAAACTGTACTGAAAAATTGTGCTCCGATAGCGGCGATAGAAAGATAAAAATAAAATTTTACTGAAAATTTGTTTTCATTCTTAAAAGCCCAACCCATAAGAAATAATATTTTATTTATTTATTTCTTTTTCTTCAAATTACAATATATATATATATATATATATATGTCTGCGTGTGTGAGTGCAGGTATATATTTATGCGTATTTATATGTATCTGTGGCATTTTTTTATTATTATTTATTTTTCCATTTTTCCCAAAACAATAACTTACTTACAATTCAACAACAAAAATGGCAGCAGCAGCAGCAACAACAACAATATTGCATAATTTATTAAAAATGCTATTACCGCTCCGGCTTCAGCATTCGGTTGCTATTGCTATTGCATTACATGAGCTCCATGACATGCCAACACGTCATTGTTATATTATTGCCCGCATTTATTGGTTTATTCACCAAATGGTAGACGTAAACTATTAAATGAATTAAATTATTGAGAGACGGCTGCATAGCACTGCACTGCATTGCACTGCACACTGCGCGCTATTAGTTAAACAAGAAAACCAGCTCGACAATCCACTGCTACGCTAAGAAATAGAGAAAAACGTATTTCAGTTGATATTTAAACATCTTTTAAATATCAAGTTAATTATGTGTAATAATAATAAGTTTTTCTTATTGTTTCTGCTTTTTTTTTTTTCTCTGTCTGTCTGAGCGTAACACCTGATTAAGAAATGAAAAAAATAAAAAGAAAACGAAAAAAAAACAACCTCCTGCCAGCCACATATTACGGCGGCGGGATATACATATTTATGAGAATTATGTGCAGCTAACCATTTTTCGTTGAACAATAGCATGAGAATTTTTTTTCCAATTTTTTTTTTTTTTCGTTTTTTATTTACGTATTTTTTTTTTTGTTTTTTAAATATTAACACGTAAATTTTTTTTTAAAATTCTTACAAAAAACTATTCATTATAAAACGTGACTGTGCTTAGAAATTTTTATTTATTTATATATAT
>KK502575.1:292716-308222 GCA_000688735.1 Glossina austeni
GTAATAAAAACTCAACGACAAAGGATATCAAAATGCAGAACAGTTATTAAATATTGTTTCATATCATTTTTATTTGAAAATGATACCATGATCGCTTCTGCATTTCTATAAAAATTCAATCTTGGAACAAGATTTTTGCCAGTTTTGCACATAAATCTGCTCTTATTTCACCAATAAGACGAACAGTCTTAGGGAATAAGGCCATTAAGAGTTCTTGGTGGTGTTAAGTTCCAATCTAACTCCAAACACGAGTAGGTAAGAACCGAGATCATCAAGTCAAAGTTTGCGGGTTCAAATCTCAAATGCGGTAGAGTGTCTTTTGGTTGTGGCTATAGTGAGCGTTCAGTCGGTAAGGACATAATACTTATCGATTGGTTAGGCATTCGCCAAGCTGTGGTCACCATATCCCTATTTGTTTCTCTTTCCTCTCTCCTCTCTGACAATCACCGTATTACAAGAATAGGGAACATCTTCCCCTGAATGATTGGTCATAAGGCCAATAGGATTACATGGCATGGCTTTTCTGGCAAGCTCACATAAGTGTTTTTGGTAATTATCTAGTCATTGAACTTTTCTCGTAATAAAATGATTGTGCCGCAAGGTGTGTGGGATGATGTGACATTTCTTAAAACCCACATATCATCCATTTAATTAGTGCCGCAAACAATCAGCAATCAAGTTTCTGCAGCGCTCTGCAATGAGGGTAATACCGAAAATGAGATTTTTAAACACGCAAACCACAAGTTTTTCTTTTGTTCACGTAAAAGTCCGTCAGATCGGTTTTCTTTACACCAAAGCACAACCCCTTTAACCAAATTTAACCTTCACCCCTCATGCATGAAACACAACCAGGTTTTAATTGTTTTCCTCATAAATAAGTTTTAACCACTTCTCTCAAGACCATATAATAGTAAAATTATTTTTTGAAACATATCGGAAATTGCGGAAAAAGTTGATTCAGCTCAACAAATCACTTCGGATAGAACTTTTCCATAGATCGGTACATATTTGCTTGAGATATGATGGGCACTCAAAATTCGTTAGCGCATGATTTCATATGATCGTTGTATATATATATATATACATATATATACAATATTCGTCTGGACTTTGAGGGTAGTAAAATTATGTAATAAAAAAATTTTATAATAAAGCGTAGGTAGCGTTTTCATATTCATATTAATGCAAATATGGCTGGAAAAAGACGAGAAAAGTATGAAAAATGAAAATATTTGCCTTCTATCGAAGCAGAAAAGCTATTAATAATAAATAATAATTGCTTTTTGCATTCAACGTATTTAATTATAGGTAATTATAAATGACGATTTCATGTCTAGATATATAAATAAATGAAAAACAAAAAATGCAAAAAAAAAAAAAAATAAGTAAATAGAAGGAAACAACAGTAACAGTTGTAGGTATTTGCATTTCTCTAGGTTTTTTTTCAATAATTTATTAATAAAATATGATGTCATTTAATTGTTTTTTCAGAACAGGTGATGTACAATAATTTAAATATTTTTTGTGCGCGTACACAAGTAAAAACCGGCTAATGAATTCATATTAAAATATGCACTTATTGCAAGAAACGGGGGCTTGTCTCAAAAGTAATATAAAAATGGTGTAGAAAAGCGAAAAATTGCAATTTTTTTTTTTTTTTTATATATATATTTATACCGTGCACCACTTGTGGTGCAGGGTGTGTTAAGATTATGCGGACGTACGTAACACACAGAACGGCTTAATAATGACATAAATTTTATTACAGCGATCGACGCAGAATCACTTGTCGAATCAACTTAAGCTTGTCTGTCCGATTGGTGTCTGTCCTTCTTTTCTTTGTGTTCAACCTTGTTGGTCGCGATATTTGAAGTAACTCTGTACACTCAAGTGCTTTGATCCAAATACAAACCCTATTGAAAATGGTTCGGACGAGTCCACTTGTTCGATGTCTTTTTTTCGAAAAGTCGTTATACGAAAAAAAATTGCAATTTTGAAAATATTTCGACAAAACTCCTTAAGTAATAATATTTCAATATTCTACATTAATATGAAAAACTTGATTCAACTTGGGCCACTTTTTGAATCCTCTCCAATATAACCCTTCCTAGAAAAACTGAATTTTTATATGGTAACCTGGTATAATTTTTAATCTTTCTTGATGAAAATTGGTTACTAATAGTAAATTGACATAGGAGTCTACCTACCTACCGAATTTGGGCCACATAAGTCTATTTTGTAAACACCACCGCACTTTAGGATTCTCACGGAATCTAAATTCTCACATGCCAAAAAAACCTACATGTGTGCTCATGATAAAAAAATTAAGTGCACCAATTTTGGACCACATGGGTCTATTTCTTGGACCCTACTCCATATAATATTTCTCATGAATGGCAAGACCTTCAGAAAAACGATTATTTTGAATATTTTATGATGAAAATGCGTAGTAACAGTAGGGTATTTGGACCACTTAAGCCTATTTGTTAGACTTCAGAAAATATGGAAGTTGTTATGAAAAGCAAGACCTTGTATGGAGAAAAAATGTAATTTCTGGTTTTTTTGTGATAGAAACTGAAAAATAATAAAATTTTTAGAAAGTAAATTAAATGTGGACCATGCCCTGTGATGTTCTGGACGCACTCCAATATGCGGGCTTTTGGCTTTTTAGGATAATAATAATAAATAATTTTTACCAACACGAGGCGAAGTGGTATAGGGCATCTAACTATTGGTTTTGCCCGACTGTAACGAGTTTACTTGTACTTGTTTATATACACACATATATATATATTGAACTAAAGTAATTTGATTTTAGTTTAATTAAAGGATGTTCTCTTTTCATTTTCAATTATCTAAATACTGTTATGTAATTATCTTAATACTGGTTTTTATTTTTCTTTTTAAATACGCTTTTACTGTAAAGTAAGACTTAATTGACTGACCTGTATTACATGTACGTATGTATAGTATACTCAATGACTTCATCGCAATTAAATTGCATAACAATTATTTATTTCTATTTCAAAATAAAATCAACAAAGTCTGGACTTAGTTGATGTCATTACTCGGCTTTTGAATGCATTCAATAGTTCTTCTAGGCATTATTCATATCTACTGCAGTACAAGTCTCTCTTGAAAGAAAAAATTCAAAAACTTTTGATTAATTCTTTGAATTAACGCCCATATGATTTTTCAGCCATTAACACAATAGTGTCTATAGTGATCAAGTAGAAATACTACAGTGGGATACGGCCCATCATTAATTATCCTACAACGCCATACTTCTATTCACAAAAGGACTTTACAAATACGGCCTATGACAAGTGGTCAAAAGAGTCGTTCGATCCGAATCATTTTCAATAGCGCTCGTCGTTGGCCCAAAACATGTGTGTATGTAAATTTCCTCAAAATATTGCAAAAATTGTGACCTGTAGGTTGAACAAAACAATGCACGATGGACAGTGAATGTTAGATCGGTTCAGAATCACTCAAGTCATTCGGGCATAAAGCCGCAGATACTTAGTATACCCCAGCACTACAAAAGGTCTAGAGTATAAAAAGTATTTATTTATATTTTGTAATGGAAGCTTTTCTTAACATAGAGTTTCCTGCTCTACATTTCATTTTTTTCCCGTTCTTTTGATATATGATCTGTCATTAAGGGGACGATGTTCCCCATATATTAAGTAGAAGCAAGCGGATGATCAGTAAGAAAGAATTGACAAGATAGACATAATATGTAACCATAGCCTGGGTGGTGTACACCCGATCGGTAAGTTTTGCGCTTCTATAGGTTAAGTGCTCATTATCGCGTGCAGCGACAGGGCAATCGTGGCCAATCCACGGTATGTAGACTTATAATAACCATGCTTCTAACCTGCTAGGTTATGCGGTAGTCTAGAAAAACGCTAGGCAAAGCTTATAGGTTTTTTTATAAATATTTTTCAAACCATAAATAACTTGGTAGTAGTACCTTGTGCAGAGTCGGAGCTACAATATACTGAAATTTTCGTTGTAAGGTCTTTTCAATGAGTTAACAATAATAGTCTAGCTTGCGAATTGAACGAGAAAATTGTTGTTACGTGAAGAGGAAGAAGAAGACGAAGCGATGATTGTTAAATCAATTTACTACAAAGAGCCTTAAAAACCTCACACTTATTAAGTTTAATATATACTTACTACTATTCTTGAACACATTTTCGTTTAATACCAACAATAAGAGAAAATAGTTGGTTGTAAAATCTATTGCCCTTTAAGTTCGATTATATTTTTGAGCTCTTATCTCTTTGTTCGAAATTAATTAAATACTTTATCTTTTCTTAATAATGCTGGCTTCTATTGTATACAATGTCTGACAACCAATATGTATGTAATGTATGTGCTTCTCAATATTTGTTAATCTCTTGCAAAAAGATTAGATATTTCATTATTTTGTAATAATTTATGTTACCCTTTGTACTATGGTAGGGGGGAAATTTGGTTTTTGCCTTCGCAACGCATAAAAGATGAAAGTTTCGAAGACAACCTCATTCTCTGTTATAAGTAAATTTAAATGAAGCTTAAAGACACAAAATACATTTTCTTTGTGATTGGTGTAGGAATAAAGTTAGAAGATATTTTGAATATCTTCTCATTCATACACTTAGGGAATTATAGTCAGATGGGTCTTAATGCAAAAAATACAAAATAAAGTTTGATATATAAAACCGTACACTTTAGGTACAATTTGAATAACTGAATGAAAGTCCGAGTGAAAACTTTGGAAGTTTTCATGCTCTGAATCCTTGTTAAGAAACGTATACTACTAAACCATTATCTATACAGAAGCTTTCGACAAATACGATCTGAAGTCTTCAAATGTATTGCGTAAACTATGCTTTGATCCTTGAAATGCATTCTACAGCAGTATCAAAACAGAAGTTATTGTGGAAATGGACCGAAAAGTTGATTTTCATAGAGCTGTACTGCAAGCAATTGAAGCACTGAAAAAATTGTTCCAGGAATACCTGAAGAAATATTCAAGACCGTTAAACTAATTGTATAGTGCAGCCATCGGAGATTAACATTCGCTCGAAATTCAAACTGGAAACGTGTTTTTCGAGCTTATCGTAGCGACCTGTCAACTTTCATCCAATTGGTTTGAAATTTTTACCTCAACTTTCAAATAACATTTTCTAATAAGCTTCGGAGAATTTGCTAAGTCTTTAAACGATTTTCAAGCCGTTTCTTCCTAAAAAAAAAAAAACAAAAAAGAAAGAAAGTAATTAACATCGCCCACCATTTTCGCTACCATTTTGAGTCGTGTTTTTAGAATGGTTTTAGTTTGCTGTGCTAGGTTCATATCTGTGACCTATAGCGCCACGTCAAAGAGATGCTATCCACTAAAAGAAAGTCATCTTTTGCGGACATGAAACTATTTTGTGTTTAAGGATTTTAAAAACATTTTTTTATGCGCTTTAGAATCTGCGTTTTTATATACAAAACGTGGCACAGGTTTAAATCTTCTTCTTTGTTTATGCAAACCTGCAAAGACGGTCCAATCTTTTATAGATAGTTTAGTTTTGTAGCTTTGATAAGAAACTCGCTCAATTAATTTTTATTGAAAAATTAAAAGAAAACGTTTCGTTACTAAGAATGGACACGTCACTCAATAAGTTCGTAGGATGACATACAATGACCATTGAATCCATGAATGAATCCATTTAATTTTCAGGTAGAACTACTACTTGCAAACGCAGTGTGTGTTCATTGACATCTATATGTCATCCTTATACCAAGTTCTTCAGATTTTTGGATTGTTGAAAATTACATAATAAAATAACATAACTAAAACAGCCTTAACTTGTAGACTACTGATCAGAGTAATATAAAATTTCGCTATAATTCGTTTGAGAGATTGATTCTGTCTAAAAATCGTAAGAGTGCGTCACTAACAGCGACATCTAAATTCTTTCTTGCTTCTTTCTATGCTTATGCATTTGGCGATTTCAATAGTCTTATACACGGACGGACACACGTGACTGAATCTGGCATCTGGCTGCGATTAATTTATTCATTAAGAATATGTTACGGTATACAGAGGGGGTTACAAACGAAGCGACAAATTCAACTTACTATAGAATAATAAGACGGGGTATAAAAAAAAAAGTGCATGCCATGATGACTTTTTAATAAACATAGTTTTTCAATTATTTCGTAAGATGTATTAAATAGACGCAAAGTTTATAGAGGTTAAGAAATATTTTATTCAATTTCGTTTCATTTCTTTTAAAATTCAGAATAATTTTTTTTTTATAAGTTAATTTGAATCTTAATATTGGCCCATGTGAAGAAATTTCTAAATTAATTTTTTTGAAACTTTTTTCATTCTTTTACTAAGAACAGTCCATGTTTAGTAAAATTCTTTTCATAAATAAATTAAATTTCTTTCCGAGAAAATGTTTGAAATAAATTTTAAAATTTATTTTCTTCCATTAAACAAGAATTGCTTTTCATACTAAAACTACGCATACTTATAAACATTGTGCCAAGGCTAGATTATAACGGGCTGGCGCGATATAGGCCAACTAACCCTCTACTACTATTTCAATCGATTCAAAATTATTTCCTGAATCCATTTAAGCCACACTTATGGATATGCGTTTGATATCTGTTCATGCCTTTCATGTTGAAGTCACTGATCACGGCTTGAGAAGTTGGTACGCTGGCATGTTTTCGAATTTGTTGTAGAAAAATTGAATTTCGCCGAAGTGAGCACACTTTTGCAGGCAGGAGAATGGGTACAGCGAATATTACACAGAAAGATGGAAGGACAGACGAGTCTATCTAGGCATATCTGTCGTTCTGTTTGTCAGCTTCTGTGTTCTATCGGCCGATAATAGTTAAGATATTAGCTTTAAATTTGGCATAAATATTGGAAGTTGTTAAAGTCAAGTCAGTATTGAAAGTCGTCGAAATCAGCCAAAAAGTAAAAAGTCCGTAGCATAACATAAAAGATTAAGTTTGTGTTTATCACCCATAAGCTATAAGAATAATAATTTTTATACTCTATGAGCGATTCTACAGTGCAGTATACTACAGTGCGAATACTGTAAAGTATTGAACTTTCCTTTTTTTTCAAGTTTTTTTTTAGAAAAATTTGATGGTAAAAGACTCGGCCATAGTTGAAAATAATTTCTCTACTTGTTTATGTTCAGATATATTTTTTAAGAGGATAATGATTAAATCCGTCCAGAATTTCCCTGTAGACTCATATGTGTAAACCATTTGTTTTGAAAATCAACTTTGAGCAGAGTCAAATTACGTGAGGCATTTTCTCTTTATTCCCTAAACCACTTACGGTGCAAGGATGTATTAAGTTTATGCGGATGTAGGCGACAACCAAAAGGACTTGATATAGATTCGACTTTCCGAATCGATCTCGGTTTGTCTGTCCGTCCTCTTTTCTTGCGTTGAACCTACAGTTTGCACATTTGATATATTTTGCTGAAATTTAGCTCATCGTCATGTTTTGGTCCAAGGACGTATACTCTTGAAAGTGGATCGAATCGGACCACTTACCATACAATACTTCATTTTGAAAAGTCATATGAATAATTGTATTAAGCGAAGCGGTGTAGGGTATTTAATGTTGCGCCCTGTATTTTTCATTGTTTGTTTTATATGTAAATGTCGTATACATTTGGTTTGTTTAAAAATTGAAAAATAATCTAGAAATGTAATAATAAAAATTTCTCCTTACTGCTGTCTTGAGGATGAACTTGAGACCACTTGTAAAATGAATGGCTCATATGTTATTGAAGTGATCACGAATCCACATTTCCTGAATTTACAAGTGGAATGACAAAATGAATATACTCCCATGATGCGGTGATGATAGGTATAAAACTTTCTATGCAAGTGCTGCTTAGAGTCTCTTTCTCTTTCTCTCTTTCGCTATTTTTTTTTTCTTTTTAGTTTTCATTAGAAATACTTTTAATGCCGTCTTTTACTATAAGCGGTGATGGTGGTGGTGGTGGTGGTGGTGGAGGTTCTGCAACTAATTCGAAACAGGTGGTGTACATAAAATTTAATGATCATCTCGTTTAGATTTATTATAATGGCACATAGTATGTTTCTTCTAACTATTAGTAGGCAGCGATGATTATCATTGTTGTTGTTACTCTGTGTACAAAACAAATTATGTAAATTTGTTGTATGCTATGAACTAGATTTTCAAGTATTTTAGTTATTTGAATTCATTTTTTTTTTTTTTTCTTTGAAAATCATACAGCATGAATTGGTTGGTCATCTACTAAAATACAGCGAGTTTTTTTTTTTTTTTTTTTTTTACTTTATGTTCATGAGATGCTGCGGAAAGAATAACTGGTTTTCGTTTTATAGAATAAGGTGTTTTGTTTTGTTGTTGTTTGTTGTTTTGTTTTCTTTTCTTTTTCTTCTCTTATTTCTCTCTTAACCAGTTTTTTTTCTAATGGCTTAAAAGGTGTAGAAAATTGCTGTGTTATTGCTTAAGTTTTTAAAACATATTATTATTAAATATTTTTTATTGTTTGTGTTTACTTTTTGATTTTTATATTATTAAAAAATATAAAAAAAAAAAACAAAAAGAAGAAAAAGAAGAAAAAAACCGGTATTTTAGTTTTAATTTTCTTTGCTTGAAATTAACATAACATCAATACATAATAGTAATATTAATAAAAAAAATAATATAAAAATTAAAAAAAAAAAAAAAAATGAAAAAATAAACAAAATATAAAAAACACAAACAGCGATGACTGTGACTGTCTTTTACATATTAACATTTTTTTTCTCTCTCTTTTATGAAAAACCAAACAAGACACGAGTGAATTTCGTGTGCTTATTTTTTTAGTGTATGTAAATGTGTTTATTAGTTTTCAAAAATATATCTTTCGTTTTGTTTTATCAGCTATTCTAATCCAACCGTGCAATCGTATAACAGCAGGTAACTTTTTTCTGACTGACTGGTTTCAACAATAAAGAACTTGGTTTGAAAGATATTTTCGACACTATTTTCATATAAACATATATAAATATATACTTTCACACATTGTCATGTATATATTAGTATTTTTAACTCGTTTCTTAACAAAGATTGAGGTTAATCGTGCTAAGGATAACTTTTGGAAAAAAGAATAATTTCATTAATAAATCATTAAGTAAAAGTTACTACTATTCGTAATGAAAAGTAAAAAAAAAAAAAAAAAAAAAAAATAGCATTTTGAAATAAACAAGAAATAATAATAACTCAGTATAAAGATTTAGAAGAATTAAAATTTTATATAGTCTGTGTCCAAAAAGTAAGACCAATTTTCAATTTTTTCAAACTATCTATCATCCCGAATCTATGTCGTCGCCTTTAAGGTAATCCTCAAACTCAAATAATATTCCTTGCTAACAGTTTGGAAGTTTCGGCGGAAGGAAGTTTTTGCGCGCAACACCACGATATTCGAAGAAAACTATTATTAACATCATCCCGACCTTGGTGGCTTTTACTGAACTTAACTCACCTATTCCGCGACATTCGCTTGGCTGATCTATTGTTTTCGGATCGTATGCGTAAATCCAACTCTTATCTTCCATAATAATGCTTTTCATGGCGCCCTAGTAGGTGGAAATCATTATTTCAGAAACATAGTAAAAATCGGAAATAAATACTTTTTTGTCGTCTTGTCGTTTGTATTGGCGCTAATGACGTCCGTCATGTCCAGTCTGCGATAGTGCTGCCAATTTAGAAAAAAAATATATTCCATGTTCGTCAAAAACTTTGGTGGATACTAGACTTACGAAAATCCGTCACTTTCACGGACAAATTTGGCGAACCATCACAATCGCAAAAACGACGATGGGAAGCTAAAATTTGTCGCAAGCACTTCTGGATCGGTGAAGAATAAGAAATTAAAAAATGGGCATACTTTGTTCGTAGAGACACCCACAATGCAGAGGAAGCTGAAACAATGTCCAAAAACATCGACAATTTTTTCATGAAACTGCTATGAAAATGAGAAGATTGAAGAAGAAGAAAGTTGGTAGTGAAAATGAGACAAATCGGTCAAAGGACCCGACCACAGTACAAAATAATCTAAATTATAATAAAAATAAAAAAAATTGCTTTTTTGATCGTTACTTTTCAATTCCATCAAATGTAGAGATAAAAACTTGTCTTTATATTCTATAGGCGGTCCTGCAGCCAGTCTACACATTATTTATTAGTGTCACACTTCAATAGTTCTGGGCAGGCTTGTCAGTCCATCTGTCCACCTCTCTATTAATTGCTGCGCTTACATTTCCTCTTTTATTCTACAAAAATAGAGAAAATAGACCACGCCCACGCAGCATTATAGGGAATGAAAAGTTACTTTTTCCTTTTTTTGAGCTTTTTTTTTCTTAAAGCGAAGTCGACGGGTGTAAAAGGTGCCGAATATAATTTTCCCATTTGTTAAGTGTTTCAAATGTTTTGACAAAATGAACATAACCTTAAATTTCGGTGGTGGGTACACCACTCTTTTTTACTCTCTTTCATTGGTTCTGTGCAATTTAAATGGAAAAGTCTAACTACATCTTCTTTACCACGAGGGCTGAAAACTCATGCCTGTATCTTTCTTACGATAAAATTTCTTAATATTCTTAATATACCGTAAGGGATGAGCCCTAAATAAGATAGGGAGAGGAGAGAAGACAAGGCAAGACAAATTACATATAAAGTAGTTGATGATTCGACGATTGAGCGGAAATGAAAATTTTAATAAATGCAAAGCTCTCAGGCGCACAAAATTTACAAAACCGCATAATATCATAATTATGATTGCATTTACAGGTATTTATGATAGATATTTAATTGCAAATACTTGCACACAACATTCGCTGATAACTTATTTAAACTGTTTAATTGAAAAGTAATTTATGTTAATATTGAATTATGTGAGGTTGATTTTCATTATAATTACAAACGAGTAAGCACACTATAGTGGGCTACGGTTCATCATTAAATATACCACCCCACGCAACTTTATCATTCTTCAGGCAACGACTTTTCAAAAGAAGGCGTCATAAGAGAAATGATCGAAAAAGTGATCCGATCCGGTCCGGTCAGTGTATCAAATTTCATCAAAATAGCTCAAGAAATTGCGAAACGTAGGTTGAACGCAAAACTGCAAGACGGACAGACAAGCTTAAATCGGTTGAGAAAGTGAGTGTAACTCGATCGGTATAGTAGAGGTAGAGAAAAGAATCTGAAGTTCTTGTGGTTGTTGCTTACATCTGCACGAACAGGTCAGGTATATAAGCTCTTCTCTCTGCCGTTCTCGCGGTTACTTGCATATGGACTTTTGGTTATTTTTGACCCGCTACAGCAGACCTCCGATCTATAGTCGATAATCTAAAGCATCTAATGAAAATCAACGCTTAAAATATCCGAAGATTTGACGTAAACCAAATACAATTCTCTTATTTTTTATTTGTCCTTTGCTTTTAATATGACGATAACTAAAGGATGCTTCTGAATAATTTAATTAAATAAATTGGATTTTTTTTTTTTTTTTGTACGGGGGATTAGAAGTAATTGACCCAAAAAAATTGCTTAGAAAAGAAAATTGACAAAAAAAAAAATTTTTTTTAATTAAGTTTTTGTATTGTCATTGCATTAGACATTGTTTAAAAGTAATCATTATATACATAGCAAAAAAAAAAAAAAAAGAACAAAAAGAAGGAAAAAGACTTCAATAATAAATGTTTTTATTTTTATATTATATTTGCTATTTTTGTTGTTGTTTTTGTTGTTGTTTGATTTTTTCTGTTTGCCATTTGAATTAATTGCACATATTTCCTTTTACGTTAATCGAAAAATCCGCAAAAAAAAAAAAAAGTAATATATTTATCATTTATATATAATGCACACGCTCGCGCATAATATCCACAAACACGTATATGTGGAAATTACAACGCCCTAGCTGTAATGGATAAAGTTTCATCCCACATGTCGTTGTTGCATGAAAAATAATAAATTTATGCTTTATAACATTGCGCGTTGTATTGCTTATGGCGGCGGCTGTGGCGGCAGTGGCGGCAGCAGCAACAGCGGTATACGCAATTAGTTATTGCATATTGAATAACATAAAAATCAAATTTGGTGCAATAAAACTGTTTCTAACGAGCACTTTGTTGAGCTTAAAACTTAAATTGCAAAAAAGAAGATAAAAAAAAAAACAACAACAAAAAAAAAGCAAAAGAAAAAAGATACTAATAATAAAGTAAAAAAGTCAATTCATTGCCGATATGAAAAATGCAAGCAAGATGAGGAAAGACTTGTTAAAGTTGCTCGCTCGTGTGCAGAGAGGAAAAACATAAAATATAATTTATTATTGGCCGACGATGTTGGTTGTTCGTTCGGTTTGTGCTGATGGTGTTGATGTTTATGATGGTGATGTGATGATGGTGGGATTCATAAACTTCTCGTAACGCGCATACATTTCTACACTAATATATCTTAGTTATGGGAAACCATAAACATGTGCATGTTCGGCATGCATGAAAAATAAAATTTGTGCATTTTTTTATTTTTTTCATTTTATTCATATATATATATATATATATATATATATATCTTCACATATGTATGTATATATTATATATATAAAGAAAATGAAATGAAATAAAATCAAAAAGAACCTCATATAACTTGAGCTCTTAATATTGGCTGTCAAATCGTAATAGCGATTGAAGTTTCAACTTTTTTAAGATTTTATAAATTTAATAGATTTTAAAAATAAATGAAAACTTTTATATGATCTAAATAAATTTCAAATAATATCAATACGAAAAAATATAAAAGTATAGTAAAAGTTTGTTATTCGCGCTTCCTTCATTCGCGTCTTCACTCTTCGAGGATTGAAAAAATGCGACTAAATTCCTATATTCACGGGTATAAATTTCCGCGATCGTGGTTTTTGAGAATTTAAACAAACAGAATGAAAGCAATCTTATTACTCAGTGAATAAAGTATGTACACCCAATTCTCTTTTTACACGTTTTTTTTTACACGAATTTGTTTTAACACGAGTTCAAAAGAAAAAAAATTTATTTTTTTACACGAATTATTTTGTTTTAACACGATTTTTAATATTTTTTAACTTCTTTTATATTTTTGTGAATTTCAGATATAATTGCCTTTTTCCAAAGTAGAAGCTATTTTTTATAAAATATTAAATGAATTAAAATGTGTAAGCACGAAATAAAGTAAGTGAACTCTAACAAGAACTTTTTAATATTGTTTACACCCAATTCTCTTTTTACACGAATTTTTTTTTCACGAATTTTTTTTTCACGATTTTTTTTACACGTATTTTTTGGGAACATATCTATCGTGTAAAAAGAGAATTAGGTGTATATATATTTTTAAATGTTGCTGTTCCGTTCTATGGTAATCCCATATAAATTACCATTCCGTATTCACGGTTTCTGTATTCGCGGAACATATACCCCGCGAATAAAGAGCTTTTACTGTATATAAAAAATAAGAGAGAAAAAAATACATTAATGAAAACAAGAACAAATCTTCTCTCGCTGAAAAGGCAAACTCCTCCTCTACACAGAGAGAAAGTGTCTATGTTTTATTTAATATTCGAAATATCGTGGGAGCCAATATGATCTTTTCGTGATGAAAATTTAGTGGTGACAGATTCTTGTATATGTCTTCGGGGGATCAAGAATTAGAAGCGAAACGAAACGAACGTTGGCGTTTTTTCGAGCTTGTCTCAGTTTCCTATTTGTCGTGAGCCTCTATGTGGACAAAACACAATCATTTTTTCTAACCGTGCATTCTTAACCAAGGAAGTTTCTTTTGGTAAAATTTCAGTTCCCTATTTTCATTTTTGTGTCTTAAGTAATGTCACAATTATTATGGATCAGAATGACCCACAACTTTAGGACTTTAGGTATATGCAAAACATCGGTAGTTCTCGTGTTAAAGCTGAATAAACATTAGATTGCAGTTAATTTCGGGTGCCATAAAAAAAGATATGTTCCTTGATAGATCGAGCGGCTTTTCTGGTTTCTTCTCATCCCATAGATAAATATGAAATTTTAATTAACCACAATAAGCTGTGTAAACATTCAAAAATATGCTCCGTCTCTTTACATAAAGACATAAAGAAATTCTACATAACCAGTATTGGAAAATTTTATCTGATCATCCCTTCTAGTAAATGCGGTATACAAAGCAAATTGCTTTTTACACATACACTTGAAAACTATTACACCGCTGAGAGCGCTATAGATGTGCCCTACTATGATGGTTTAAAAACTTTAATGTTTTATATAGAAAATTAGCTCTAATGAGAAATGAAAATTTTTATCTGATCTGATACCATAGTCTTATATAGAATCAGTGGTCGTTGAGACAGGTGTTTATATATGTATTCATATTTGGACTAACAGCTTGCAAAATAAATTTAAACCAAAAATTTCAAAAATTATCAGCGCGTTTGTGAACTCAAAACTTTTGGGCCGACTTACCCGATTTTTACTCTTATTAAGCATATTTTAATAAAAAGCAACAATGCAGTAAATTTAAGCCTTTAAGGATAGAGCCCACTTTAACAGCATTAAAGAAGTCTTAAAAACACTATAGTTGGTCACGGCCCATCACTAAATATCCTATACCACCCTACAGTTGTCCAAATAATTACTTCTAAAAATAAGGTGTTCTATCTGAAACGATCGAAGTAATCGTCCGATCCGAACCATTGCCAATAGCCGTCATCCTTGAATCAAAACATGTCAGTGTACCGGATTTCATTAAAATATCTACAAATTTTGCGGTCTGTAAGCGGAACACAAGAAAGCAAGACGGACAACAAGACAAACTAGCTTAAAATCAGACAAGACAGACTAGAGAGAATCACTTTCTAAATCGATTGATGTAAGAAAAAGCTGCGATATCTCAACTTCTTCTATGTGGCGCATACATCCTCACAAATTTAATACACCCTTGTACCACAAATAGTGAAAGGTATAAAGAGGTTTTTTTCTAAAGAATTTTTTTTGAAGGTAGAGCAGCTCAATGCCGTAGTAATATTCGAGGAAATTACTAAACGATTGTTTAAATATTAAAGAAGAAGAAAATATTTGTGAAAAAGGTTACAAAATGGCTGACACTTTTCTAATCGCTAGTCAATAAGGGAGATAAAAAATCAGAAGGTCAGACATTAGTTTGTAACTTTGTAGCAAAGGTAGTCTTTCCGAAGCGCTTTCGGCAAAAGTTGGAAATTTTAAGGAAAAATTTCTGTCCCCCATATTCGAGAAAGTTCAAAACATCTGCTAAGCCAATAGAAATGGGAATTTAAAAAAAAAATATACCTTGACGTTCCCCATTAGATATGAATTTTTAAATTGTAAAAAAAAAAAATAAATTTTCTATGTTTTTTTTTTTTTTTTAAAAAAAAAAATAAATTTTTTTTGTTTGTTTTTTTTTGAATCTGATATATATA
>KK502575.1:349741-397654 GCA_000688735.1 Glossina austeni
ATTTTTTTTCTTTTGAACTCGTGTTAAATCAAATTCGTGTAAAAAGAAATCGTGTAAAAAGAAAATTGGGTGTAGAAAACGTTGACAGCACTGAAACGAATTATTTTATATTCCGCGTGCATAGGTCTAATACAAGTTGAAGTCATAAAATAATGGCACACATATAAAACAAGGTTAAAATCATCGTATATATAGGGCGTCTCAAAATTGGCGCAAGAGTTGCAAAAAAATCAGTTTGACAGCTGACAGTTTAGGGTTAGGAAAAATGAAGCATTAGACGAGAGAGAAATGCCTTTTCATTGTTGATCAGTATTTCAAAAATGATGAAAGTCTGGTTATACTTCTTTGACAATGAGGCTGATCAAGCAATGGCTGCTGTACTGGTGTTCGATGTCGCGCTATGATATTGCAGTTCTTTCTGGATGATAATGATGTGAAGCACCTGTGATTTCAATAACACGGTAGCACATGCCATGTATCCCGTGAAACAATTCAATTGCTGCATGAGACATTCCCTGGTCGCTTGCTCTCACGTTTCCACGATCGGAATTTCGATTAAAAAGCCAGCAAAGCCGTGGAGGACATTTGTCGATGTTCTGTTCTACATATAATCGTCTCGTGGATGCATTACGATTCAATAAAAAAACTCCATTATATTTCCATTATATATCCTTTAATATGGAATGTTTCCAATATGTTTTTTTTTTACCAGACACACATCTAATATGCGTTAAGCATAAAAGTTTACCGTTTAACTTTTGACGCGGTTCATTTCTCGTATATCTGGCTTATATGCCAAACCAACGCAAAATACTCTCATTATGGATGAATTTCGTGAATTCAGCAAAAGAAGCATTTGTACCAGAAGCTTTTGATAGGTTCAAGTATTATCCCTATAGCATATTGGCAACATTGAAGAATTATTACTCTTAGTAGAGAATAAAAAATTCGACTTTCCGTCTATTAAAAAGTAGGCCTTAATAATAATTTAACAATAATTTCTTTTTAGTTTTTAAAAAAAAAGCAATCTGCAGAGTTCACCTCCGCCTCAAGGCTCATAACGATAAAATATATGAAACTATTTTGCTAATCCGATTTACTTAACTTACACATCTGATGGTCTACAATGTGTACGCTTCTAGCGCTCCTCCATTGTGCCACTAACGGCAAACAAATTAAATCAATTATTTCATGTTATCGTCAAATTAATTTTGACATAATATCTTAATTAACTCATCATATTCATTAACATTTTAAAACCACATAAAGCGTTAATTTTAATTATATTTTCTACGTTAGCGAAAATGCATTAAGCATTATAGCAACCAACCAAATTACCAACGTACACAAGCAATGCTATTAACAAATTAACAGCATCACTGAAATATGCAGTGTATTAAAACAGAAATGAATATAGAGTGCACTGGCATAATAGAGAATTTTATTCATTCTTTTTCCGCTGTTCTCAGGTGGATTTGGCGCATATGTATATATAAGCACTGTGCTGAACTTATAAATTATTTATCCTTAATGTTAAATGAAATCCCTTTTATTCATTTGTTTTCTCTTGCTATGATGACATTCGCTCAAAAACCAATTACTGCAGTAAATTGTTATAATCCTTAATGAAAAATTGTTCAGTTAGCTTGTCAATATTATCAATTGCTGTATACATTATTTAAGAAAATTATTTAAAGCGAGCAAACAGATCATAGTGGGTCAGGGCCCACCTTTAACCCGTTGACGTAAATTACGTCTATAGACGTCCATTGCGTGTGCTTGCAGATGCACATGACGTCTATTGCAGTTCTATATGGTTCGTATTATAGAAAGAAGAAGAAGAAAAAAAGATATCTACTTTTTGCAAGCACTCACTGATTTTAAAATGAGCATCAGCGTATTAAATAACCTTAACTTGACTTTTCAAAATAAAGCTTTATACGGGAAGTAATCGAAAAAGTGGTCCGATCGGAATCATTTTCAACAACGCGTGTCCAAGGGCCAAGACAAGTTGCTATACCAAATATCATCAAAATATTTGAAAAATTTCTATACATTGAACACAAGAATACGAAACGGACAGAGGGACAGACACAATTATATTGATTCAGAAAATAATTCGGTGTGTCCATCTCAAGTAGATCTACATGTTTTAAGCATTTGCACAAACTTAATGTACATTCTTGGTTTTTCAAAATTTTTATATTTAAGAATCTTTGTAGAAAAAACATTTTGTTTTCGATAACTATTCGTTTTCATTGTAACAAATTAATCTCATTTAAAAATTTTATTAAATTCTTCTGGATATCTTTTTTCTAGTTAAAGAATTTCACTTAATTGACGTCATTGACGTCATTTTTCTTAAAAGCTAACCATGCAGTTAATTTCTTAAAAGCATTTCCTGTTGAAATAAAATGCAAAAAAAAAAAAATTCCTTCTTTTTTTCATATAATGCCCTACGTACCACATCTTTCGACGAGTTCGTTTACCCTTCTGCATATTCACATAAACGCATATGCAGGTATACTTAAAAAACACCCACTTGCACTACAATACACTTATTTCTTATTACTTTATACGGTTGTTGAAATTGCATGGAAAGCCCTTTTGATTTTCTGCTTGTCTGGGTATATAAAAAAAAAAAAAGTGTGCGTGAAGTGTTTTTTTTTTTTTTTTTTTTTTTTTTTTTCTAAATAATATTGAGGAGGTTTTTAACCTAGTTTGTTGTTTTTCTTCCAATCGAATATGCAGAGGGCAAAGAAATGATTTAGATATTTATATAAAAGAATTTTAAATTCCAACTAAAAGCGAATAAAAAAGTTATATTCACCTTATGGTACCAGCGATTGGCTAAATCAATAGATTGGGAAATTGGAAATATCTCGTTAAGTATGACTGTTTTCAATTAAGTCAATTAGAAACGTATTTGCACTCATCTTTTTGATAAATCTATAAAATATTTCTACCAAGCCTCACATCAAGCGCTTAAGATCCGTTTTTTCAATGAAACTTCAACTTTTCTCCTAGACGTAGTATCAGATAATATCTGCTCTGAATTGTGGGTTGACCTTTTATTTACTTTGAAGAAACTAGTCTCGTGCTTACAATGCTCGCTTCGTAGGAGTCATAGAGTGACCGTGCGTACTTGCAAGCGTGAACAGCAGCTGAAAGACAGACCGAAATATAGTTTTATTGATCAATTCCGAATACTATGCTAAGAGCTTATACAGATACATTTCATAGATTTTCGAACGTTAAGCCTTCGGAGAAGTCATAAACTGACAGTACGCACTCGCAAGCGTGAACAGCAGCTGAAAGACACACCGAAAGGTAGATATATTGATTAATTCCGAATACTATGCTAAGAGCTTATATATATGTATTTTCATGGATATGTAAGGCATCTATAGATAGGCTGTAGTTCCATCATCTGAAATTTCGGTATAAGCAAACTGAAAATTATAAAAATATTTAAACATTATGACTAATAACTTTTAAGTAAACTCGACATGGATAAACATTCAAGTGAGTATAATAAAAGTTTATTTACTATAATGACGTTCCACTTATTAACTTAATTTTCCCAATGAAAGTGTTAATCGGAAGTATGCATATTACTCATCGATGATTAATCATATATTATACGTTATTCTATTATGGGTACTAATAAGTTCTTATCGTTTTTTTTTTTTTGTTAAAATTTAAATTTAAGTAAAAAAAATATTTGTTACTGAATACTGAATAATCGAATTATACATCATTACCATGTATGGTCTCTTACTTTTTCATATCGACTGCCTTGCGGATGCTTCTCCGATAAGAACTTCGTTGTTTCGAGATGAAATAGTCATACATCGATTACCCCACACCTTCATCTTTGCAGAGCTGCTGGGCTGCTAAATACGACTTCATCGCTCTGAATCAATGCTGAGCAGAAAGATGAAAGTGAGAAGAATCATCGGCGACTCGGAGAAATTCCCAGCCTAAGCTGAAAATCACTTCCAAGATCAACTTTCCTAGAAACGGACGGACGGACATAGGAGATTTTCCTTCAAGATAAAAATTTCTTCCCAGCGTAAGCTGAAAATCACTTCCAAGATCGGTTTTCCTAGAGACGGACGGACGGACATAGGAGAGTTTCCTTGAAGATAAAAATTTCTTGGACAAAATATCTCAAATCACTTTCTAACTGTTTTGTAGGTTTTCACTCCGAGCTAAAGTTATGATTTCCGTAACTTCCCCAAACCATTTATTCTATTAATGCCAATTAATAACCAGAGTCCAAAATACTTCCTTAAACATTTCTATCTCATATCCATCTCTCTAGAATTTGATATACGAGGAACGAGAGCCTGTACAGTACTGATAGCTATATCGTACAAGTGCCAATGCCCAAGTTACCCAAAATTTCGTCTTAGGTACGTTTCATGAAGCTGTCAATTACAGTGAGGAGAATTTACCGGTACACCTAATACTTTCTTATTTTTATTCTTTGTTATCTGTTGTGCGCTAATTAGAAATTTTTTTTCTTGCACAACAATCATAATCCGTTATCCACTCTTTAGTATCCACTGTAGATGTATCTACAGTTTAGTTTTTTATTTGTTATATTGATCGATACACCATACCTCACACTCTAGTACACAGTATTGACAATCGCCGAGAGATGGGAGAGCACAAATTATCGTTATATGTTCAATATGTTCTTTTGTACCTTTTTTTTTTTTTTTTTTTTTTTTGTGCGCCTTTGGAGACTTGTTTTTATATAATTTTTCTGTTTTTTTATTACTTAATTTTCTATTTTACTGCTTTTCAAATTTTTTGACAACTGCAGCGAACATCCAATTTTACGGTAATCAAATTGACAGTTTTTTCTATTTTTTTTGCTTTTCTTTTTCATGTTACTATCATTGATTATATTATTTTGAGACAATACATCATTAATATTTTTGCTGCTTGGCAAAGAGCTGATATGACATAGTTGCACATTGTCTACATATGTATAACAAAGATGTCAAAATGACGTATTCAGGTTAATGTACATTGTTTTTTAATTGGCTTTACGAGGGAAATAAATTTTATTACTTAAAAAAAAGCTTTTTTTAAATTAAAATAAAGTTTATTTAAAAATTTTTTATAAGAAATTTGCTTTGCTAAGTCGGCCAGAAAGAAATATCGTGCTTATAAATCTCGTTCTGAAATTCTTCTATTTTCAATTTTGCTTCTTATGAAAGCTTTATGGTCTCTCCAGATGAGTTCAATTTTTATTTTAACATTTCTGAATCGACTTAACTTGCCTTGGTTCACAAATGTTCGACACATATTATCGAAGTTTGGGGTACTGATCTGTTTTATCTTCAGGATGAATGTCCTTGAAAGCGCATTCGAATGTTTTACAGAAAAATTTTTACATTTCTACACCACTTGCGTTACAAGGGTACATAAAATTTGTATGGGTGTATGCACAATCAAGAAGAACTTAAGATAAAACGACGGATTTTGTACCGATCTATTCAAAATCACTGTTGGAATCGGTCTAAACTATCTGTCCATCTGCCTGTCCGTTTGTCCTCGTTCTCTTGTGTTTAAATTACAATCCGCAATTTATCAGACAATTCGATGAAATTTGAAAGGCTGGCAGATAGGACCACTTTTTCACCCACATCTCAGGTAAGAGCTTATTTTGAAAAGTCATTATATGAATAATTGTAGGACGACGCCCAGGGTATTTTATGATAGAGCATGGCTCACAATAGTCTTTTTGCTTGTCAATATGTCTCGTCCATAATCGATGAAAATTATTAATATTATAATAATTTTGATGGACTAATAATGTATATTTTTGACACTAGCAATGGAGGCACTATCGGCTCTATTTTAGTAAAGAAAATTATGTAGTGAATCCAGCAGTTCTAATAAAGAAAAATTTTAGGCAGTCATAAAGCTGGTGCTTCGTTGCAAGAATTCTTCCACAATTGCAAATCGAAGAAGAAAATTTCCGAGGGATGCATAGGTGTGTTGGAATGGTATGACCAAGTCGAATTCCCGCACGTGTTTTGATCTTGATTATGCCGATATTTAGTTGGATATAATGGAAAACTGGGTGAGAGTTAACAGAAAAGTAATGCTGACAATAGTGTTCTAGATTCGCTTCCATATTGTTTTTCTTAGCTTTCCTTCCTTCAGACAAGAAGTGCTGATGATAGTGTTGTAGATTCGCTTCCATATTTCTCTCTTTAGCTTTCCTTCTATAGTGCCTTTAATGATTTCGCTCTGGTATCGTCCATAATTAGAGGTGCAGAAGATATACTAAAAGACGGTGCAAAATTTGGATAGAACCGAATCGTCTTTTGAGGCTGTTGCCATGTAAATATTCTTTCAAAATTTAAGATTTTATGTCTAATTTTTAATAATTTCTGCGTTTTGACTTTTAAACGTACTGTGGGTAAACTCGAATTACATGGAGGATTCTTATGAAAAATAAACTTTTATGAAGCAATAAGAGATAAATTTCCAACGAATATGATAAGTAAAGAATTGTAACAGAGCAAATTGTGCAGCATACTCAGTAGTCGGTCTATGTCGGCCTTATGACTTTTAATAGCTCCCATAAAATTTATTACTTTCAAAACCAATTTTTCATATGACAATTGGTCTGCGATCTATACACTACATAATGTTCAAAATAATAAATGAGAGAAACAGTGCTTTCCGGGTATACAAATTTGATTTACGCATAAAAAGTTTTCTTCCAACTGTCTAACAATTTCCATTAGATAATTTAAGTTTAGTTTTAAAACAAGGCCGATTTCATTGTTGTTTTTTTAGCAATGTTTTTCTAGCAGAAGTTCGTTACAGCTTGCATTTTGATAACAATATGTAAAGCGACTGCATTGTGGTTTTGTTGCAAATAAGAAAACAAAAACTTTCCTATCCATACTACAGTAACTTCAAACAATTCATATAAATCTATCTGTCTTTTAACTACGGCATGATATGTCTAAAGGCAACAATATTTAAATGAACATCATTTACATTTACTCTAAAGAAATAAACAAATCATCTAATGTAACATTTGTGCTCATTAGAGAATTTATATACCTACTGCCAGGGATAAATTAGTTGCGCTAAATTTTTTGTAACATACAGAATTATACATCAAATAGCCAGACGAAAGTGTTATATATAGACATGAACAACATGAATAGAGGGACATTGATATACGCATGTATTACTGATTAAAGTTCAAAAAGTAGGAAAATACAGAAAGTGAACACATTTGTTATCCTCTTTTTTTCTCTTAAATTTTAGTGTAATTCGAAAAATTTATAATTTGTACTTTGACGATATATATATTTCCTTAATAAAATTTACATATCAAATACGAAAATCAACAAAATTAAACTAATGACTCGTTTACAATTACGAAAAAAGCATAAATAAAGAGCTATGTCATCAGTCATCTGCAAAGTGCTTTCATATTTTCGTATTTACACGTTATGATGTATCATGTGAACGAAGCGTCGCTATATCTCTCTATCATGTTCCATGCATACAAACTACTTATACATACAAAAAAAATATTCTATGCAACCTAAATATATTTTCTTTCTTAACTAATTTTCATTTTCTTCAAGAAAAGAGTAGAGGGAATTATAACTAACAGTAAAGTATAGTATTTTTGAATGGTTAGAAATAACATTCTCTTCCCTTTTTTTTTTACAAAAAGTCCCTCTCATGCAGTGAAAATTCATGTGCATTTATTCTCTCTCTCACTCTCTCTCTCTCTTATATAGCTTATCTAAAAAATTACATAAAATTTAAAATATTTAATTAATGGCCTGGTATTACATAATATATATAATCGTTTCACCTACATAAACAACACCCATTTTAAGCCTATGAGGTTTTTGAGGTTTTTTCTTATGTGGTTTCTATACAACATTTTTTGTATGCATTGACATACATATGCGTAGCTGCACACGCATACATGCATAAAAATACTGTGTGTGGTAAATCACACAAAATACTCATCATTAACATAATTGCTTGTATTATTTTTCCTTATGCACATGTAATGGTGAGTAAAATTTGGTTATGGTCTTGTAGGCGTGGTTGATTTTTGCGGTTTGTCTTTTCATTGTCCATTAGTGAATTATAATTTATTACGAAAAACACGTAATAAATGGAATCTGCTTGTTTGATTATCATATTCTACAATAATAGACAAGGGCGTATGAGTAACGTTTATTCTTTATAAGGAAATTCATACGCCTTTGACTGAAATGCATGATAAAAAGTAGCGATTGCGCTCATGCGATTGTACAAACTTGCGTGCTTGCACATTCCACTCTGTACATGTAACGATTTGAAATTAAACGTAGAAAATCAATACTAATTTAATTAAAGAGCATATTTTGGTTGTTTGTCGTGGGAATTTACAGTTGTTAGCTGAGAAAAATTTAATGGCAAGTAAATAGAAAACAAGAAAAACCTTTCACAACATTTCCCAACATTCCCAACAACAGCCAGATGCATCGACACGCATAGTTCTATAAGAATTCCACATGACATCTGATACCAATTGCTGTCATTGGTGTCCTTAGATCAGGTTTATGAAAAATATCGAAGTTATTTTCGTATAACCAAGGAAACAAACCAACAGCTGGCACATAAACGATTCAAAAAGGAACAACAAACACGAGAAATACTGTTAAGGTAGGACCTTTCAATTTTATTTTTAGAAGAGCATTCATAAATTGATTTATGGCAAGTCTTTGAACTCAGTTGAAAAAATAATTAATTTTGCGACCTGAACTGTACTACTCCGTAGTAGTTATGAATTCGATTTCATTAATTTGATCTCAGTTTTAGGGGAATATTACAACTTAAGGTTGTAAGATTATTGGGTATTCGAAAGCAATCATTAACGATAATTTCCTTTGCAATCCATCACGGATACTTTTTGCAATTGTATGGCTGGAGTTTTCACAATAAGTTGTTGTATCGGTAGTGGTCGGAAAAGTAGTTCGATCGGGATCATTTTGAACAGCGTTCGTCCTTGGACCTGGGCATGTGGATCTACCAAATTTCATCTCAAAAATTGGGATCTTTAGGCTGAATCCAACAAAACAAGACTGGCGGACGGAGAGACAATCTTGGCGCAGAATTGGTGCAGAAAGTTATTCTGAATCAAGCGATATAATGGGTTTACTTCATGTTTTCCAAGATGTTGCATACATCCGCACAAGCTTAATATACTCTTGTACCGCAATTGGTTTATGGTATGAAAGTAATGGAAAAACAAATTCAACACAAAATCAATTATAAATAAATCAGGAAAAAAAGTCACTGCCTCTGCATGGCTTCAATTCTTCTACCCGGAGGCAAACATTCCAAAGCTTCATAGCTGGTAATAATAAAGTTATTGAATTTTATTTACGAATCATACGAAGCTTTGTAGAGTAAAAGCTAATTTAGATATGGCTTAAGCAAGACACGCATGTTAAGGGCGGATGATTTGGTAACATTTAAAGAATCCCTTGTTAAAAAGAATTATAATTGAACTGAAACTAAGGATGAAGAACAAGACTTGCTTATCAAGTTATTCTATTGAATCCACATAATATCTGTAGCAAGGAGACGAAGCTCATGTATGGCCTTTTTGCAACTTGTCTTGAAGAAATTTTCTCTTTAAGGCAGATAAATAAATCGACTAAAGTATTTAAACCTAGATTCGAGTAAAATTAATCAAGCAATCAATTTTTCGGTTTGCTTTGCCTTAGCTTTATACTTCTGTGTATCGATGGACATCCGATGGCGAGCTTCTAAGCTTTTTATTTCGTTAGCGAAACTCAAAAGCTACTCTTCAGAAATCCTAAAAGGAAAGTATATATAATATCGATTATTAAAAATCCTTATGGTCTCAAAAATTAAGAACTTCTTCTTCTATTCTTAGTCCACATTGAAAGAGAGATGCCCCGATCAAACAACACAAAGTCGTTAACATAATATTTGTCAAAAAGAATCATCCGTACGTAGCATAAAATTTGGGATTTTATGCTTCAATAAGAAAAAGTTATTTAATAATTTATGCTAATAAGTAAGAATTCAAAAAAAAATGCTCGGCACGTTCTTCTTGTGTTATATCAGCAAAGAATTGGTTTTAAACAGCTTTTTCATAGCATCGTTGTAAAACTTAATAATTCATATATAGACATAAAAATATATATATAAATATATAAAAATATATATATACATATATTTATATTTATTCATATATATAAATATTAATATATATATATATATGTATATTAGTTTCTTTTATCCATGGTTTTGGTCACCATTATCTCAACTTTGGAAATATCGTATTCTATTATATTATATTACCCTATAAATAACGGATATTAAAGAGCATATCTGCTACAATAGAAATTAATGCAAATGATTTATGTGACATATTCCCTATTTTTGCAAGCACTTTGATGGCTATCTTAGATTCAGGCTGAATAATATTACAATTTATTATATTATGCCATATCACTGTAATAATTATTATTCTAACCAGCGTTCGCCTTTATATCGATCGTCCTTAGTTCAGATACAAAACACTATACTTGAAAGCATAATCTTACCGAGTTCTGCTTTGTTTTTGTAGAGTGTCTCTAAATTCGCTTGAGGAGTAATTTTGACAGAAAACAAGGTGCATTTTTCATTGATTCATTAAGTTTACAGTAAAGGGTTAGCTACAAAAAAGTACATGAGGTTAAAACCTCCTTCTTTACGGCGCACGTAAGTAGTCGTGGGCTTGTTAACATAAAGCTTAGATTTTAAACAAAAAAATCTAAAGACGTTACACGCAAGATATGAGCGTCGTATTCTGATCATCACGACCAAGAAATGACTGATGCATTAATTGAGTTGTTGCCTGTGCTCGATGGCACGTGGTATCGTTCTATCGAAACCACTTGTCGTCCACATCCGTGGTTTGCAATTTACGCGGAAAAACTCGCTTTTTGCGAGCAAAGCGATCCAACGATACCGTTAGCTCAAAATCCGAAACAAAAAGCGTTACTTTGTGAATGCATTCGTTTCCCATTCATCATTCGTGCATGTTCCGAATCCCAATTAGGATCACTTAGTTGATTAAGCAAACTATTAAGATGAAAGAGACTCCCTCAATAAACAAAATTTGGCTGCTTTTACAATATCGCGCAACAATGAAAACATTGGATTGCCTCTTCTCTTGTAGTCTTTCATTTTTAATAAATCCCAAATTGTCAGCTGTCTGTCATGCAGTGATTTTTTCATTGACGTACACTTTACCGCACAATTATGACAAAATTTAAATCTTTAGTGAACTCTACTACTTGGTCAACTTAAACATTTTCTATAAAAGAAATAATGTAAAGAAGAATTGATGAAAATTGCTTTTGTTACTCAGAGCAATTTCACACATCTCTACACTTTTTTCAACAATTTTACAATTTATTTTACCCCATTAATGTGATGATTTTCTGATTTTCCATTAGAATCTTTTTTTTGAGATTTCGAAGCGAATTGAAGTCAGAGGCAGACGACATATTTAGTGAATGGAGTGGATATTGCTTCACTTCGCACTTTTATTTTTTCTATTTTGTCGCTGTCAAAAGACTGTAACGTGCATTGATAAAAGAACACTTTTTTCTTTTGTGTGTCCAAAATTCATCTAGTTTCGTTCATTGCTCTCCTGCTATACTTTTAATGTTTTGCAGGTAATCAATAAATACAATTTTTTCACATGCCCACGAACTTATACCCTAGACGATTGTGACTGAAGCCATAATAAGAACAAATTGTTTCTTGTGAAATGTTTTCAATAAACGATTCAGAAGGTCCTGCCAGAAGGACATAATTTCCAAAGTTAGAATATGCATCACCCTATTAATTGCTTCCTATGTACTGATCCAAGTAAAAGCGGCTAAACAGCTTTAACTAGTTAACAGTGTTGAGCTCTTTAGCAATATACTCGTACACTTGCCAAAAACACAGTAAGTGTGATATGAGATTAGGTTGTAAAGAAATAATTTGACGAAATGAGAAAAATATTTTCTAAAATACATTAGTATGGCAAATACACATTCATAATGATAAAATTTTACTAGAAAATCTGACAAGGACAGATGGACGGATCATGACATGTATACTTGCGGTTAAGCGGCTAAATTAATCGGCGGTCTTACATCCATCCGGAACTTAATTAGAAATTTATTCAGCCATGACATTTCTCCAGCCAAAGCACTTGTGCGAACACATTTCAATTCAGTTCCGAATTGGAATTTTCTACTCTAAGGAATTTTTACCTGTTCATACCTTTCATTGCGGTTGAACTAAAAACTACTTTATCTTCTACTCTACTACTCTACTTACTCTACTACTATATTACTCTACTTTATTTTCTACTCTAAGGAATTTTTACCTGTTCATACCTTTCATTGCGGTTGAACTAAAAACTACTTTATCCGACTTTCTATCTGAGCTTATCATCCCACTATACAGGGTTGCCGCACTACCGTGGTATGCGGAGAAGCATATTCCCTCCGAGAAGTTCCATCGCGTGCTCATAAATTCCCTTCTCAGCGAATATTTTTATGGAAATCGCTCTCCATTTTTCAAATTTTTCGCTTCGCGTTCTCCTTTGATATTAGTAAAGAACTACGCTCGTATCATTCCCCCCACTATTCACTGATAATGATAAGTAATTATACTTAGTAGCTTCCACTCACTTATATGCCGGGACGGAAAACGTATACGACTGATCTCTTATATGCTAACTTTAAGAATATATAATATACGTCATCTTCCTGCAAAAGAAATTTGCACGTTTTAAAACACATTTTGCAAGTGTATTGTAAACATAATCCTACTTACGCGTGCAAACTTGGTTAGATAATATAGAACATATTTGATGCCACAGTTTGTACGTAATGTTTAAATGTTAACAGCATTTTCTATCGTTATACATTAAAATTTATTTTGCGAGATTCATATTATAAAACAATGTAGATTTCATGCCACTTCAATCGGCGGCCATATCAGCCAACCTGTTTTCGAAATTATATTTGTTAGCGAACATAAACAAACGCAACAATATGAAATACATTTTCAAATACTTTAGAAACTTCCATAGAAAATGGCGACAAAATGCTTTCATTTTCCGTTTCTACGACCTCCTTTCTAATTTTATCACATACACTTGCAAACATAACGCATATGTATATATATACATTTAATATATACATATATATATATATATATATATATATATATATAGTTGAAGTGTTATCTCACAGACAATAAAATTTCATATAAATAAACATCCTATATATATATATATGTATATATAGGTATATATAAATGTAGACAGAATGCATTCATATACATACATTCACTATACACTAATTTATATGCATTCTATATATAATACAAAACTACCAGAAGGATATAGAAGAAGAATATAGCAAAAGGAAGGATTTAAAGAGTATAACAGTATAGCAGTGAGCATATATAGTAGATTTTAATTTATTTTCACAATGAACACACACGTTCATACATAAACATATAAATGCACATAAATACGTTAGAAACATATAAACGCCTAAACAATCATTTGTTAGTAGGGAGTGCTGCTAAAGCAAACGTTTAAACTTGAAGAAGAATGCTTGGCATGTTCATTTCGGTATATAATGTTATTTTTATTTATACACAAATCTTTCATCCGTCGCTTTTCTTTTTATATAATAGTGCGCTATATACATATACATATATGTACATACATATACATTATACATATACGATATACATAGCATTCAATTTAAACATAGGAAAATGGTCAGGTATGTATTTTCAGGTTGTGTACCGTACCCGTATATATACCACACGTATATAGAAGGATATTTTTGTTACAGTTGTAATGTGTTTTTTTTTTATTTTTTTTTAAATAGTTATTCTTACCCGGGCTTATATGTGTATTCAATAATAAAATTCCCTTGAGAAAAAGTCTCTTTGAAAAAAGAGAGAGTTTGCGCCCTAATATAAAATAATTACTCTCTTCGATGAAATTTCTCTTGTATTTCTCTTACGGTCCCTTACCTTTAGCTCTATTAAAATGTTAAGCTTATACAACTTAAATACGCAATATTCTATATACTTTTTTTTTTTTTTTTTATATGTAAAAAGAATTTCTTTACATCCCTGCTGCTTACAGCTCTTTTTGTTTTTTTTTTTTTTTTTTTTTTTTTTACTTATTCTCATCTGTCCTCTCTGTTGCGATCTTTCTCTAACTAATTCTTGTTAGGCTTAAGAGGACTTTAAAAAATTACTTTTTTTTTTGTTATTCTTGCAGTACCATTAGTTATTGCGCTGCCGCGACTACAATTGTTCTGTTGCAGCAATTTAATTGAGGTCGAAAGTTTAAAATAATATAACAATACACAGCTTGCATGTGTAAAAAGGGTGGCAGGATTTTTATCTACCCTTTCTCCTCTGCTGTTACAGTCATTATTGTAATAAAAAGGAAGGCACACACAATTTACTTTACACACACACACGCACACACACAATAAACAAGTTTGAAACGTTCCATCTGAAATAATCTTCTTTTCTTAACTTAAACCTTTTTGCGCGGGTATTGATTGTTATTACTTTTTAAAATTTCATGATAATAAAGCAAAGCAGGCGAGAGAGCTTTATTATTAATAGCATTGGTATGGAATTTTGCACAACCGCCCTTTAAGGGAAGCATAACTAAAAATCGCAATTCTTTCTTAATTACTTTTTTTTTTTTATCTTTGCATAAAATTTAGAAGATGAAGAGAATTTTTCTTCTTCATCTTCTGATGATATACGTATGATAAAAATATTTAGTTACCAAAGAAGAAGAAGAAGAAGAAGTAAGAAAATTATATTCGGGCGCGACCGAATCTTTTCTTATACCTCATCATCGTTATCCTAAAGAAGATTTAAAGAAAAAACTCTGAAAGCCAGAAAGTAGTCAATCGTTAAAAGGACTCGCTCACGGCCCATTTTCAAGATGAACCTGCATGTAATCAATATTTTTGACCATAATTTAAGCAGATATCTCTCCATTTTTGCGATAATGGGTACGTTCGTTACTATAATTAATAGACAAGTGGGTAGATGGACTGATAAAAATTTCTGGACCGATTTAAATTTGATATTAATCAATATCGTCTACTGCGCTAATCTACATCACTATAATAAATTGCTACCAATCCTTGAAGCGTCTTTCTATCGTGCTAAAGAATGAAATTTTAATATTCTACAATACTGAGTAGATGTGGCCGAGTTTTGCGTGCTTGAGCAGATGCTGTAGGACAAGGACCCCCCTAAATATATAAATTTTTATCGTTGTATCTGGTGTAGATGTTGCGATTTATAAGTAACGAGCGAAAAATTACATTTTTTTTTTGTTTTTGAAAACAAAGGCGATCGCTGGTTATGTGATCGTGTCCTTTGATCGATTTGGCTTCGATTCAATATCAAGCTGCGTACAAGAATTTCCAATCTTTTTAGCAAAGGTGAAGTCGATTGCTATATTTTTGCGACCAGGAGAATATTTACAACAGACATTACAAAGACGGAGAGACGGACATGGTTAAATCGATTCACAATTTCTTGTTGTACAAAAATATGTACACTTACGGCAAAATGCATACTCATCCTTCGATGATGAGTATGAAAAGCCTGTTCCCGTAGGTTGTTTTGGGCAAACATTTTTGTTTCTTTCAGAATATGTCAAATTCTTAACTTCCCATTCCAACTTTTGCATCTATGGCTCTTGCAAAAATTGGACAAACGGACGGAGATAGATAAATATTACATTGATCAAATATATATATATATCTTGGAGAATCTCGGAAGGCCACTTCTAGGTGTTACCACCAACACAAGAGAATAATACATTTAGTTAATCATTGTCCTTGATGGCGAATGTAAAAAATAACCAATTTTCAGTTATTTGCTATCGTTACCTCGCCTTAATTTTCACAATAGCAAAAGATATATCATTTCTCTTTGTGATAATAAATTATTTACGAAACTTTTCAAAGGTATTTTTTTTTATGAATTTTTTAGCTCACGTAATTTTTATTTCTTCAATAAAAGTGAGGAAAAAAGTTTTTTAAATTTTCTTTTTCATTATCTCGTAAGTGAAAGAAACAATTGATGAACTTTCTTTTTTATTTTACCAAAACGTGACAGATTTGAGAAACAAAAAAAAAAAAAAGACACTTCAAGCATCTTGTGCGAATATATCCTTGATATTCTCAAATATAGCGTTCATTCATTCCTTACTCTATATCTGTCTCTATGCTACCTAAGGAGCATATCACGCAAACAAATTGAATTGAATTCCGCAGTAAAATTTCATTATGGAAATAGATATATATGTGAGATTTATTCAAAGATTTCGCGCACTTTGAATATTTCTAAAGCGATAAGTGTTCAATGTTTTTTTTTTTTACTTTTGTTGTTGTTTTCACGAAGTTCTTATACTCACATGAACTTTTTGTGTATAATTCGCCTGCCAATTTCTTTGTTCTCTCTCACCTTATTAAGTAAAGCCAACCAGCCAGTCAGCCAGCCATTTTGTT
Organism: Glossina austeni; assembly: GCA_000688735.1. NCBI lineage: Eukaryota > Metazoa > Arthropoda > Insecta > Diptera > Glossinidae > Glossina > Glossina austeni. The sequence continues at coordinate 366,394 of KK502575.1, forward strand.
TTCTCGCCCTAATGTAAACAAGATATTTCTCATCTTAATTACATAGCGTCATCAAGAAAGTTTTTTTTTCTTTTAATTTGTAATGTAAACTACGCGGTAAAAGGTATTAATTTTTCATTTATTTTAGATATTAGTTCATGGCATTTAAAAATGATTTCATATAAATGGTCACCGTGGGGCTTCTGTAAAAATTCCACTTTTCCATATAAGTGTACTCTTATTATACCAATAACGTCAATAACCTTTGCTAAATAAGGTCCTTGAGAAGTCCTCAAGACTAATGCTCCAAAACTCTAACCTAATCCCAAGGTAAAAAACTCAACGGAGTCAGCCGTTGTGGGAACCTCATGAAAGCATTTTTGAAGATTCCAAGGTCGTTCGTTGAACTTTTCTCGTAATAAACTGATGGTCCCACAAGACGTACGGCATGTTGCAACATTTTGTTAAAACCACATATCGTCCAAGTCGAAATCATTTAATGCGAGCCACTAAAAATCAGTGACCATATTTCTATAAAGTTCTCCATTGCGGGTAACTGCAATGCCATTTTCATATCCAAAAACAACATATATACATATAAGCCTTTTAAGAACAGCAGGTGTGTTTTCTGTAGACCAAAAGGACAACAATTCGTATTCACAAAGTCTTTTAAGCAAATATGAGTTTCATTGTGAATTCATTGTTTTTGTAATAAGATTTAACAATTTCTGCACCCTATGCAAGACAAATAGTGCTAAGGTGTGAACAATATATTAAAACAGTTTGTTTAATTTACGATTACTTGCGGAACCACAAAAGGTATGACCCCCACACAAATAGAAATTAAATTCAAGGAAGAAGGACATTCATGTGTAGCATATACCAAAGCTACGACCAAACTAAACAGTTTGTGAAGTGACATTTGGTATTTTCTATGTGCACACGATTCTAGATTTGATGGTTTGCCATCTGCCTATGCCGTGGTAAAAGCTTCCGGAGAAGTTCTGCTTAATCAAATACTTAATGACAGTGCTTTAACTTTCATAGCTAAAACCATGGCAAAAGGGAAAAAGTTATTGTCACTGACAGTCTATCTGTCCGGAATTGCGTCGATTTCGAGCTGGAGCATAATTAAGAAATTAAAAAATATCACCATCACAACATCCCGTATTACGTGGGTAGTCGTCGAAAAAGCGATCCGATCCGAATCATTCTCAATAGCATTCGTCCTTGGGCAAAATCACGCGAATATATCAAATTTCATCAAAATAGCATAAAAATTGCGAATTGAACATAAGAAACCAAAACGGTTAAACGGACAGACCAACTTAAATCGATTCTGAATCGACCGGTACAAGGAAAAGTGGATCTATTTCAACTTCTCCTGGGTGTTGCATGCATCCGCACAAACTTTGTGCCAAAAGTGGTGAAGGATATAAAAATCAATATTCTTGGAAGTTATACTGCTTGAACTCTTGAAAACTCGTCTTTCCGGAAAAACATTTTTGGAGAATCCAATTTTTTGTATCATTTAAAATCATCCTACTTCCCCTATATTCTTCCTATGGTATTCACGAGTAACGAAAAACCATTTAATTTAAAAGATAATTGATTTTCCTTGTAGTGGTTGCCTTCCTACCCTTCCTTATGTGGTGATTTTGTGTAACCAAAATCCAAACTTCTGTAAACTTATTCCATTATTAATATTCTCGGATGGTAAAATAAAAACTAATTACAATACATATATCTTAATATGGATTTAATAATTGCTTATGTATATGTATAGACTATCGCGTTGAAGCATTTGATACACAACTGGGCATTAATTAAAAATCCCACATAAAATGTATTAAAACAATTGCAATAAATGAATCCTTTGTCTTAAAGCCATTCCTTTCTCCCTCTCTCTCTCTCTCTCTCTTTTTCTCGCTTTCTGCTAATGAATCACTGTTTAAAATCCCGAAATCAAAATAATCATTAACATTTACTTACCCAAAGCAATGAACAATGCAGATAATGATAATGATGGTAATAATGATGATGCATTAAAAGCTTCACTCAAAGTTTTATATAAAACAAAGATAAGAAACACGTCAAAGGCAATCATCCAACCATTTATACATATATCTCTATCCTATCCACTCAATTCATAGGAGGTATATAAACATAAATTGTATGATATGTACATATATATGTGCGGATATATACATAGAAGCTTGTGCTGCATAAAAAAAGAGGTAAAATGAAAATAATGCTATTATTCATTTGTAATCATCTGTGTATGCGCGTATGATGCATATAGAAATATTTATATATACATATACATATATATATATATATATATATATCCATATTCTTATATAATAATTTAAGCTAGGAGACGAGTTAAGAGGTCATTTACTATGTAATATTAAACAAGTGTTGGGAAGGCCATACACGACCCATACAACCCAATCCATTTACGAATTACATGTGAAACAAGTGCATGATTTAAAAAAGGCAAAAACTATGAAAATTAATAACAACAATCTTCTCCACAACACATTTGCATTTATATATACATACCAACACTCACACTGTACTTTGTGTTAAATCTACCAGAATTTAAGAATTTATGGCAATGCTGTTATATATATATATTTTATTTTTTATAAACACATTTAACTAATACGCATCCTTTACATGTTAATACTTTAGAAGTGTGTGTGTTTTTTAACTAATGGAAGTGGTCATCTCGGTGCGCACAAATAAATCCAGAAAATATTTTTATATAAATATTTATAAACCTGCAACATAACCTCAAAAAAGGACATTATTCATCGGAACTGTTCAGGAAAACTATGAAATATTTATAGCGTAGAGTTGCCAAACCTATCTACTCAGTTAATTGGAAATTTACTCTTAATATAAACATACGAGAGTACTTTTTCAAAACACATCACAATACCTGATTGATTGATTCTTTTGATTGCCAAAGTTGCTTTTTTTTTGGACCTATTATATATTGTAGAAGTTTAATAAGTGCTAGGATATCCTTATGTAGATATGAAATATAGTATTTTACTTACCAAAATCAAAAGATTTTATTCAAAATTTATTCTCTGGATCACCCTAATGTTTACATAAGCACACAACGCTGTAGAGAAATTTACTTCTGCTCAGGGGTGGTAGCAAACTGCTGCGCGTACACTCATTCTGTTATATAGAAACGTTTTACAGTAAATTCTCATGATTTACTTTATATTTTTGCCTACTCCATGTAAACATAGAATAACATTTTTTTTATTTATTCTCTGCATATATATATATATATATTTCCTAATTCAGTTAAAGGACAAAGCAACAAATACACGCTATAATCGCCGAGTTTTGCAGTGAAAAACAAAAACAAATTCTATCCCATGCCCATGCCATCTTTCCCTGCTAGCAAAGTAAAACGGATTTGCTTGGATATTATCTCATCATGTATTCCGGAGATTTTATCTTCTTCTTCTTTTTTTATTTTTATTTTTTCTTATTACTTTACCTACTATGTACATGTCTATATACATTTGAGCTAAATTGATTTCTTTTTTTTTTTTTTTTTTTAAATACATAACTGGGCAAACAGTAAGTGTATGCAGGATCTATCATAAAGCGCATGTCGTAAAAGAATATTTTTTTTTTGTTTTCTTGTTGTGAGCGGAATTTACGTAAATATTCTAGATGAGTGAGTATAAGGTTGATTGTATATTTTTTTCCAAATCGAACGAAGCTCTCTTCAATTCTGTGTATATAGAGCTTTTTCAACTACCTTGATGCTTTGTTAATTTATGTACAATAGTTCCATGACGTCTTTGCCTATGTATGCATGTATTAGTAATTTTGCAACGAGCATTTTCGAGTCCGTTTCTTTTTTTGGGAACCACAATTTTCTGTAAAAGATAATGAACGTCTGTCCATATAAAAAAAAAAAAATTCAAGGACATTACTAAAGCGAATTTTTCTGGCATATAATAAACGTTCTTTCTTTATTAAAAATCTTAAGTAATTCCCCGATACAAAATTCTGGCCTAAAAATATATCCTTATTTTTTTAGCTTTTGCACTACTTTCATGTCGTTTTTTTTTTCTTTTTTTGCGAAACTTTAGTTATCTTCGCAATACAAAACTCTTGCGTAAAAACATGCACTTATGCCTTTCACACCCCAGCTAGCTAACTTCTGCACTACTTTGATTTTTCCGCTCCGCATCTATGTATGAGTGTTTATTATTATAGCTTTCTATTCTTGCATTATTAGGAAAATATAAGATTTTAATGATTTTGTCGCCTTTTCATCGTTATGTCTTCCATTGCTCTTAATCAGCGTGATTTGCCATTTCTTTCGTTTGTTTATACATCCGTTTACGTAATTTTCACTGGAATTTTCCAGACTCCAAAAGAATAGAAAGAGTTAACTTGATAATGGAAACAAATAAAATGGACTATAGTGGGCTCTGTAGTTACTCATATAACGACTTTTCAAACTATGATGACGATTAGTGGGATTTGATCGGAAAAGTTAGCTGACCCGAAACCTTCTTACTAGCGTTTGGACTTCGGAAAAATTGCAAAATGAATAAGAAGAAAACAAGACAGACAGACTGACGGACAAGTTTATATCGATTCACGAAGTGATTCTGAAATTGATTCTGAATCCATGGGTATCGTAAAAGGTAAAACTAATTCAAGTCGTTCTGGGTATTGCCTACATTAGCACTAACTTAATATACTCTTGTCCTGCCAGCAATTCACTTCGCACTTCGGCCATAATAATTAGATAAAAACATTTTGAAGAAGTTACATTATTGTGCGGAACGGGAACACCTATTATGAAAGTGGACGATTTTGAATAAAGAGCTTTGGACGTTTTGTATAACTGCTTGAGATACTGAGTCTCTAAGAAGACGGTATATTCGTATTTATTTATATATAGATATTTTCTTTCTTATACCCTACATTAGTTGTGATGTATGCAACACCCAGAAGAACTTTAGATGGATCCATCTTTTACATACCGATAAACTTGCCTGTCCGCCTATCCGTTTTGTTTTCTTTTGTTCAATCGATGTTTTGACGAAATGTGGTACAAGGGCAGATTTGGTCCAAAAAAGTATGCTACTGAAAACAAAGTGGTGCATGGTTATGGCGGAAGTGGCGAAAGGTGGGCCCTGTTGCACTGTAATGTTTTTACTTGTGTAAATTGAAATGAGTGATTTTTTTTTATATTAAATTAAACAATAATTTAATGAAATTCAATCAATTTGAAAGAAAACCTTCATATTACTTGAGAATTGCTACAAAATTTAAGATAAACTTGGCGAGGGATAAAAAAATTGTGAACTCATCAGCCATCTTAACATCAAAACTAGGTTTGATTATTTTACATTGCCAACTTAGGGCGATTTGTACATGAAAAGCTAATTATAATTTTACTATAGAAAATAGAAAAGATTTTAGATTAGAATAATAACTATCCCATTGTGGTAGAGTTTGATAAGAATCTCATGCGTAGAGTAACGCATCAGGACAAGAGGTGATATTGCACTTCTGAAATGGCACCTTAGCAATGCTTCGAACCATTTTTATATAAATACATCTTATGCACGAGACGGTTCTAAATAGTTCTTATATTTTCTATATATTTTATAACAAAATTTACAAGGTATGGTCCGGAACTAGATCATATGCGCGTCCGGAACGAGGTCATATACGCCTGTCTGCTTTAAACATAAGCTTAAAGAGATTATTGTAGTCTGGCCTGTTAATAGAAAGATTGATTGAATGCACAAACACATCGGAATGATTGCAGTGGTCAAAATTGATAGGGGCTTTGCCGGACCTATATGGCAAAGTGATCGTCTGATGTAGACAAGGCGGTCCACATATATAAGAACTATAGCGGCTGCGTCTGGTCCGCTCATTAACGTCAATCCCAATATGGGGAGAAATCCAAAGACTCTTCACGTTAGCTTGGCTTGCTGGGCACTATAGCTGATCAAAAATAACCTTACGATTGCGTAGCACTTCTTAGAACTGTTTTACTTAAAATATATTGACAAGAATGATTGGGAAAATCAACAAATTCCACCTTTGCCATCTTCCTAGATGTCAAGTTTTTTTTATCTGACGAAAATCTTTAAAGATGTTCGACTACTAATTGAATACTTTCGCCTATATAAATACCGACAAAATAATTAACATTTATTACTACTATATAGTAATGTAAATGCATTTAGAAGAACTCTCCACCTATATACCCTATTTATTTTGATTTATATAGAAGCGTAGCAATTTCACTTTATATTGTTCAGTTATCTCACTATATAATACATTCATTTTTCAAAGTAAGTGAAAATTAATTTCAGGTATAAAAAGTTTTTTCAATTACGAGTGAAACGAACAAAAATACAAACATTACACAACTAAAACCTCTCTTAAGGTACTTTAACAAAAATACACAAAACTTTCAGAGATTGGGCGAAAATTGAAGGTTATACAAAAGGTAAATAAATGTATGTGTTTGTGAAAATATAAATTTACATAACAATTTCTTTTGGTTACTTCAAGCCAAAAGCGAAAAAATTTCCAATTAATGTTTGTTGTAAACATGTAACCTTTTCGAAAGAACCGATTTTGCACACTTAGTATTTACACATACAGATCCGGTGTCAAAAAGCTTTCTGCATATGGACACAAAATCTAAATATTTTTATATATCTTTCATAATGAATATATTGCGACGAAGATGTGTGCAAGAAAAATTTCTATTCTTAATAAGTGGATAGGAGTGCGCCTTAGTTTAAGTCATAATCGGGAGTTGGAGTTTTGCATACTAAGATGAATAATTCAGAGAGACAGAAAGACGGGCCTAGTTAGTTGCAGTCAGTACTCACTACGTTGAAGATTTAATGAAATCGATTCTACGAGAGTGTTTGTTGTAAACACAAAAAATTGAAGGCGTGTTGTTCGTTTACAACAAATATTGTTGTAAAAATGTATTTCTTACGTAATGGCGCAGCCCACTATAACGGTCTAAAAGTAAAAGGTTCTTTGACAATTCTTTTTGGACGGCTGGGAAGGTAATATTATAACATTTGACGAGATTATTACAACTTTAAGTATTAGAAATTATTTGAAAAATTATTTTGAAAATATATTAAAAAATGGCAACACCAAAGCCATTCTCCCGAGACAATATCAAATTACGAAGCTCTGCGATCCGGGCTTACATTAGTATAAATTTAAATTTAAAAAAAAAGTCATTTAATAGGCGTGCCTACAGTTAAGAAAATACGTAGCGTGTTTTTTTTTTTTTTTTTTTTTTTTTTTTTTTTTTTTTTTTTTTTTTTTTTTTTTTTAAATATTGACTTGTGCGTGATCGACGAGAGCTTAAGTGCAAAAAAGTGCAATTGTCGACCAAACGAGGGCGCTCTTATTAACTTTCATTATGTTTTATTCTGTCTGCTGGCCTGCGGAATACCGCTTCAAAGACATTGCAAAAAGTTCGGACGAAAATAGTGAAGATTGTAAAACTTATATTCTTCGGATCATATTAAAAAATCATGTGGCAAGTACCCGTGTGTTCGAAAATCAAAATTTCAAGTACATTTTTATTCATTTGAAATTTTACCAAGTTTGCAATTGTTTTTATACGCCGTTCGTGGCTATTTAAGAAATTAATCTTTTGAAAAATTTGCAGTGATAGCTAACCTTCCTAAACTATATGATTTGATTGATATAAATTCAAGATATAGTTTCTGATTTGCAAATTTTTCTCAATTAGAAGAACAATGAAAATACGACAATAAAATACAACGATGTGCGGTATGGCAAGTGATCAAAAAATTTTTGAAAATGGCAACCCACAACATCATAATACCGGCTTCAAAGTTTAATCGCGAGTAAAAATAAAAGCCAATGAAATTTTCCGCAATAAATAATGCAAAGGTAACATCTCAATATGTTAAAAATATAAATATATATATAGATTGTGGTATGAATTAATTTATATGTTGGTAAAAATCTAGCTAAAATGATTTATAAAAATGTGTTCTCTAATATTGCTTGCAAGGAAGATCAACCTTAGTTTGCTGTCTTTTCTTATATGTATGAAAGTAGATGTTATTATATATAAAAACAGTAAAATTTTATTATTATTAAATCTATTTGATTGTCCGCTTTTTATTAAAATTTTTACGTTTCGTGCATACATACCTGCATAGATTAAAAGGAAAAAAATTAAAACAATATTAAGGAAAGACTGATAGATAAAAAAATTTATTGACCTAAGTTGGAAGATATTATTGCGCCTTTTAAGAAATGTTGCCGAATTGATGCACATAAGTAATTGTATTATTACAATTTTGCTTTCATTGAAGGTCTACAGACGAATTATCGATATCGAACTATACTGAACGGAATAGTGGCTACTATGAACGCAGTTCACGTTTAGTTGCTGACACCGATTCCTATATTAGGCGTCCTAATCACAGCACATCTGTAATCAATAACTACCAAACAAGTAGTAATAGTAACATCAATAATAGCGCTAGTATTAACAGCAATTCAGATAGCAACAATAACAACAATAACAGAAACCGAACAACAAGGGATTGTAGGTTATATAGAAATGGTCCATACGCGATATCGTCAAGAACAGCTTCACCATCAACAGTTTTGTTAAGTGACAGGTAAGTAAAATATCTCTTGTTGTAGGAAAGCTTAAACTGTCTTCTCTTTATGAATTTTGCTTTTAGGAGTGTTAGTGTTGCTACCAGCAACAATACTAATAGCCGCGTTCCACCTGCGTCATGGTACGAAGCCACTGCGACGTATACAAACGGTCCTGGTGGCAGTGGCAATGCCGGCGTCTCAGCAGCAGGCAATCCAGCAACATCATACAGCAATTCACCTGCCCACAACAATTCGGCGACGGCGACAGCGATATCGTTGCGCAACCACAGCTCTGTGTACGGAAACGTGACAAGTGCTTTAGCACTGGACAGTGGAAACAACAACCGTGCTATAGAAATTTCAAACATTTTATCAAATAAAGGCGTTGGAAATAATAGTAGTAAATATCAAAGGCTACTCAAATTATCATCTGCACCCCGAAGTGGTTCAGCATCACCCACAACTATAACGGGGCCGGCAACAATGACAGCCTCTTCTTTGTCAGCTACAACAGCGACAAAAAGTAGTTGCAGTAGCTTTAGTAGTACAATCAATAGTAATACAAACAACAATAATTTAAGCAGTAGCATTAGTAGTGTAGCAGACACAAACACCACCGCCAGCAATGCCAGCGGGATTCTAAATGCCGCGGCGTTGGCTGCAGCCGCAGTGAGCGAGAGTAACGAGGTACAAAGTAATAACATCAATACCAATACCAATAACACCGGTAATAATAACATCAATTCCTTATCGAATGCCTCAAATTCTTCCAATAATCCATCATCCGCCTCGCATCATACGTCGCGTTCGGTGGCCCATGCGCATTTACATGGACGCAGCACAACGTCATCGAGCCGTTCACATTCGAGATCACCGAGCAGTTACAGTTCATCGCATAGCTCTTCGTCATCTTCATCGTCTGCCTCATCGAATTCACATGCATCAAGCCCCACTGCTATCCGAGATGTGGACAATTCATTAAGTACATCACGAGTTGGTCCACGAAGTTTACAATCTGCGGTCGCTGTGCCCAATAGTACCATACCGTCTGCCTTAAACACTAGTGGATGTAGTATCGGTGGTAATGGCAACAGTAATAATAGCAGCTCTGGTACACCCATTGGTAATCCAGTCGTACATTCCGAAGATAACCGGCCTTTAGCGATACGTGTGCGTAACTTACCTGCCCGCTCCTCTGATACATCGCTAAAAGATGGCCTGTTTCACGAGTATAAAAAACACGGCAAAGTAACATGGGTTAAAGTTGTTGGTCAAAATGCCGAACGTTACGCTTTAGTTTGTTTTAAAAAACCAGAAGATGTTGAAAAAGCATTAGAAGTGTCGCATGATAAACTATTTTTTGGATGTAAAATTGAAGTCGAACCCTATCAAGGTTACGATGTCGAGGACAACGAATTTCGCCCTTACGAAGCTGAGCTCGATGAATACCATCCCAAATCGACACGCACTTTGTTTATTGGTAATTTGGAAAAAGACATTACCGCTAGTGAGCTTCGTTCTCATTTTGAGTGTTTCGGAGAAATCATTGAAATCGATATCAAAAAGCAAGGTACCTCTGCCTATGCCTTTTGCCAATATTCCGATATTGTGTCGGTAGTCAAAGCCATGCGTAAAATGGATGGGGAACATTTGGGAAATAACCGCATTAAATTGGGTTTTGGCAAATCAATGCCCACCAATTGTGTATGGATCGACGGTATTGCAGAAAAAATATCTGAATCACACTTACAGTCACAGTTTAGTCGTTATGGCGCAGTAAGTAAAGTAGTGATTGATCGTCTTCGACAACTAGCCCTTGTGCTGTATGAGCAAATCCAGTATGCCCAAACAGCGGTAAAAGAAATGCGCGGGGCGACTTTAAGGGGTCGTAAATTGCAAGTGGACTTTGCCTCTCGCGAATGTCAAGACGCTTTTTACGATAAACTTGATAAGCAAACTGCAAGTTCACGTTTCAATCGCTACGATTCACAGTCTCGTTCGCGTGCCTCTTCTTTTAGTCGTCATCAAAATTCCAATGACGGCTGCTCGCCAAGTAACACACCAGGGAGTAGCAGTAGTAGCAGTGCAGGTGGAGGAACTGCGCCCGCTCTTCCATCAGCAATTGTTACAAATTCAATGTCCACTTCGTTTGCTATGGGCCCTTTAAGCTCTGTAGTGGGTCAAACATCAGGTAATTCCACACCAGCACGAAGTAGGGGCTCGCGGAGTTCGCGTCATACGATGGACTACGACTACTTAGACTCGCGGAGATTTCGTTCCTACGATGAATACAGTCAAGGATCTGGAGCGTCACATGATGAAGATGCACCACCAGGCGCTCATATCGCCCCAAGTGGTTCTTATAGCGGTATTGGTTTACGTTCTGATTCTCCTTTACTTTCACGATTAGGCCCAATTGTAAATAGTAATAAGGAACCTAATGAGGTGATAGAGGTGTCTTTAAGCAGTCGTCGTCGATGTGATAAAAGTCCTGGTAAACAAAAAGGTAAACAATTGGAAAGACATACAAAAAATTTTTGGCTACTCCCATCTTTTTTGCTTTTTAGGTGATATTCGGATATTTCAAAAGGAGCGTTCCCATTTATTGGAACAGCTTGAAGAGTGCCCGTCCAGTGGTGATGAGAACATAGTGAGTCCGCGAAAGCGTATTAAAATCGATCATCATTCCATTAATTCCAACTGTGGATTGGTGTGTATTTAACATTACGTATTTGCGTTATATATTGATTACCAAATTGCAATCATCATGTTTTTGATTTCAGTCTCAACCACATATGCTGGATGAACAACCCCAACATAAAAACTCCAACTGTGATTACATTCTACATGATTCTATTCATCGCAAAGGCGAAGTGCGCAGACTGTCTGAATGCAGTAATTTGAGCAAGTATCCACAGCAAACACACCATCATCATCACTCCCATCATTCGCTGCCACATCACCATCACCACCAACAGCAACTTAGTCGTCGACCGTCCATTGATATATTGGCGACAGGTGGTAGCCTATCAGCGCGCCACGGCAGCACGAGCAGCACCAGTTCAAACAGTGATCATCACCCGCCACCTTATCAATCGTCTACTTCGTTACCCTGTAAACGACGAAGGATTATAAGTGGCGGTGGAAGTGTCATTGCCTCAAATACGTTAGTAAGCAGTTCGGGTTCTGGTCTGGCGCCGTCCCTTAACGACGATTATCACCATCATGCATCGCGCGGCCGTGGCCATCAGTTACATTCCCAGCATTCTCATGAGGCTAGTGGAGGTGAAAGTGCAGACGGGTCCCGACCAGGTACACCGTTATGTGACGAGCGGCCAGAGGTGTTGCCAAGCGAACCCCGACGAGTTCCGCGTGATAGACCAAGGGAACCTATGGTTTTGCCATTACCAAAATTTGGTATTCACTTCTTTCAGCAATACCGAAATAGTATGACATCTAACAGTTCGTCATCTCTTTTGCCCTCATCGACAACGTACCATCATCACGGCAGTAGCAGTTTTACAAGTGCTTCCGCTGCGAGTAGCACTGCTTCTGGAAGCTCCCATATTCTGTCAAACAGTTTGTTGAGCGGAGGAGGTGGTGTTAGCAATAACAATGTACATTCTAGTCTTAGTCATAGCTTTTCAACTGCAACGTCAGCATCATCAGTTGTGGCTGGATCATCCAGCTCTTATCTACCGAGTCCTCCGACAAGGTTTCCAGCACAATGGCGGCCACATCATCATCACCAACATCATAATCATGGACACCATGGTCAACAACATCATCACACTGGGACAACACCGTCATCGTCGTCGTCAGCTATGATTAGTCCATTGCGTTCACGTTCGCTGAGCTCGAATTCTAGTGACTCGGATGTGCCTGGGCAGTCATCGACGGGCAGTCCTTCCCTTGAAGAGCGCATTCGTACTTTGGATGAAATGTATGAGCGTTGGTCTGGTGGAGGTGCAACAAGTAATGTTATTAAACGTCACGATTTTAACCATGCTCCTCCTATATGGCAACAAAATCGTTCTGTACTATCGGCAGATCTTCACCATTCCAATAGCAATGAGATAAAGTTGAATGCACCTTCAGTCCCTGCCAGTCGTCATAAGTTTCTTGATATTGATGTCAACGAATTACAGCCTTCGGAAATTGTTAAATCGGTATTAGCGAAAAAATCAATATTTGATGACGATTTACAGCGACTAAAGAAAAATCACTGGTACGAACCGTCAAGTGACATCTCACAACTAGCAAAAAATACCTCAAACATCTGCACATCGCCAGGATTACCAAACTTAGCAGCCACAAAAGCGCCTGTTGTTGGATGCACAAGCAATGTGCCGAATTCAACTGGCAGCACCTTAAGCAAACCCCCTGGGGGTTTATTGCAACGCTTAAGTAGTGTTTCTCCTATGAATTCACCTCAAACTTCAATGTCACCGTACAATAGTCCATCACCTTCGCCATCTATAACCGGAAACGTTCAACTACTTTCATCTATAACAAAAGTTACATCCTATACTAGCTTAAGTGGGGTTATCTCACATCCACCTACCGCAAACTCGTTAACATCCTTAAATTCTGGTGCCTCTTCAAAAGGTTTACAATATCCCTTTCCATCACATCCACCTTTGCCAAGCACTGCAGCTCCTGTAGAAATCCAACCACAAGTACCACCTTCCTCATCATCGACGGAAATTGTCACGTTATCAAAACCAAAGACGAGCGCTCTTTCAAAGAGCTTAAGTGTGCCGACAACGTCTACTGGACCCGAATCACGTGTCCTTACCAAATCAGTATCAGTTCCTGGCAGTACAAATGTGGGTACCATTAAAGTCACGACCCCTTCGACACCTCCTCTAAATAATGCACAGTACACCAGCGGTATTAGTTCCTCAAACGCAACATCTAACATCTCCAACAATAAACTGAGTATGGAAGACAATGTATCTTCCAAAGATATAAAATCCTCAAGTTCCTCCATTTCTTCAAGTTTAGCTTCGACAGTGAAACGAGATAAATCCCATAAACACAATCATCGAAGTAGTGATGATAAAAAATCAATGAAAAGTGAACGTAATGCGGAGAAACGCAAAAGCTCAAATGCATCCCTGTCACAAATTGCAGCATCTGCTGCAGAGTCCAGTGACGGTGACGATAAAGATTTGGATAAAAGTTTTGAAAAAATTAAACAAGATCGTGATAAAAGTGACAAACTCCAAAAGGAACGTCAAGAGAAACGTGATAAAGAACAAAGAAAACAGCAAGAACGCGAAGAAAAAAGTCGGGACACTAGAGTGCGTGATGAACGCGAAGAAAAAGACCGTATCGAAAAAGAACGCGTAGAGAATGAACGCCTTCATAGAGAGCGTCTACAGAGAGAACGACTTGACAAAGAACGTATTGAGCAGGAAGGAAAAGAACGCAAACAAAAGGAAATTGAGCAAGAATCACGCGAAAGAAAAGAAAGGGAGGAAAATGAACGACGAAAACGCGAAGAACGTGAACGAGAAGAACAATTGCAATTGCGTGAGAAAGAACGCAAAATACGGGACGAACGCAAACTTCAGGAAGATCATACCGACGGTAAGGCGAAGGATCACCATCGTAAGAAAGTAAGTGGTTTTCAGCTTCAACCGGACGTCACTAGTGATGTAGGAGCCTTAAACCAAAGTACTCAGAACTTGTTTCGTCACGACGAAATTGAACAACAAAATAAAGAAAACTCTGCAGCGGATCCTCTTTGCGGTTCGATAAACCATACGTCCGATAATGTAATCACAAAAAGCGGTAAACACAGGTCACGGAAGGTGTCAAGAAATGCATCCCCAATTCGTAATCCGAAGCGAAGGCTGAGCTCTCAAGACAGTAATGCAAGCATCTGCGGCGTTAATGCAAACAACAGCCATGCTGATGATTATACTAAACGCGTACGTATTGAAAATCAAGTCTCAGGAACAGCTCAGCCGCACACCAACAATCCAAATTCTATCAATAGCAAAGTCAATGAACGTCATGATTTTAAAGAACAAAACACAAAGGAAAAAGTGGCTAAACATCAACGTCAATCTTCATCATCCAGTCACAAGGGCGCTCATGCTAATGAAAAAGAACTTAACTCTACCTCATCGAAATACCATCGAAATAAACAACAAAAAGAGAAACAGCTGCAAGCTTCATTACTGACACAACATTCAGGTGATTCGATTATTGTTGCACCCGAACATGAATCTGAAATACCACCGACAAATTGCATAAATAGAACAGAGGCTGATAATCACTTAGAGCAGGAAACATCAACGTTGAAAATTAAACCGTCAAGTTTGCAATCCTCTGATGAAGAAGGCCCAGCACAACCAGAGACACCGCCTACAATAAAAACTCCTTCAAATATACGTAAGCATAAAGAGCACGGTAGTGGAAACGGAGTTAGCGGCCATCACAGTCGTCATAAAGGTAACAAACGTGAACGAGAACATCATCGAGAAAAGAAAAGGCATTCAATATCACTCTCTGCTGAATTGCTTTCTTCAACAATATCTCTTGGTTGTTGCAACGCGACGGAAGAGGAAATGATAACTGCAAATGCAAGCAATTTACAAAGACGCACTTCAGCGCATAATGCTACATACATCGAAATGAATACAAAATGCAAACACGACAGTTTGTTACGTAGTGCGGAGAGAAAGACGTCTCGTTGCTCTGATGATGGCCCAGTTGGCGGACAGCAACCACAAACACCTTCCAATAGACAAAGTAATCACGGTAAAAATCATCATATAGCTCGCAGAATGTTACTGAGCTCTGCTGAAGACTCCGACGATGTTGGCGACCAAGCTGATGAGAATGATGACGATGATTCGGATGCTGCAACCAAAAAGACCTCTATATTTGATATACCCGATGAAGGGCCTTACGTTTCAATGTATGATAAAGTAAAAGCTCGTTCTTGTAAAAATATGCAAAAACAAGAAGAGGAGAAAAAAATTAAAGCTAAATTTAGTCAACTAAAGCAATCTCGTGCTAAGCGAGAAGAAAAAAAGCGGTCGGCTAGCTACGACGGAGATACTGATTCGGATTTAGACGGAACAGAGTCTCAAAATAGGCATCTTAGCCGAGGGGGAGGAGTTTATAAATCGCCCCGTGTTATTAGTGGGGCTTTGTCATCTACAGACGATGATCGAGACCAAGAACAAAATAAATTAAGTGAACGAGAACGACGATTGGAATCGCAAGGTCCGTTATCAGCACCTTCAGTCCATCCCAATCGACTATATTCGGCTTCTGACAATGATTCGGAGGAACAACGCCAACTTAAACTTCAGGACAACATTAGGCGTTTATACGACGGCGATGAAAGTTCTGAGGATGAACTCATACGACGTAACTTCAATCCTAACTTTCATACCAACAAACGCTTAGGCCATCATACATCGCGTATTGCCTCTGATTCCGAATCCCAATCCCAATCTGCTATAGATACCAAGTTTAAACAAGAACCTTTTGACACTTCACCAGACGAAGTTAGCAGCAGTCCACTAACTAAGCACTGTCAAAAGCAATTCAAAAAGGAAATTAAGAATTCGGAAACTCTTTGTTCAATGGGTGAGTTTTATGATATTAAATACGAAAGAAAAAGCTTTTTATATTCCTCTGGTGACACACATCATTCCTTCGCAGGCGTTAAAGCTGAATTAAATCCCAAGGACCATGAGATTAAAAAGGAGTTCAAGGAACTTTTCGCTGACAATTACGATAAATTGCAACCAGATATAAAGTTTCATAAGTCATCTGTCTTATGTTCTCCCGAAATAATCAAAGTTAAAAAGCATAAGAAAAGTAAGAAACGTCAGAAAACGCCGACTCATGATAACTTTGTGAAAGATACTATAATTGCTGATGCAGATGTTAAAGGCTCTCCAAATTCAAACATCATTGCAAGTCCACTTCTCTCACTGCAAACTGATACCAAAAACATGAAAATTTTAACATCTCCCTGCTATGACGCATTCGATGAGCTCAAACGTGGAGGAACCTTGATTGCTCACACCACTTCGGATATATCAACATTTTCGGAGAAGAAACGGCACAAGGATCGCAAAGAAAAAAGACGAGAAAAATTACGACATCTCAATGCGGACGCCAATACCGCGATAGAGGCCGACAAAATGGCTTATGAAAAAGAAAAACATCGTTTAAAGAAATCGAAAAGATCAAAGAATAGTGACGCAGTTCACCAAAATACGCAAATGACTAATATACAAATGACTATGGCAGCACCAGACGCCTGTTTTCCCTTTCAACATAAAAAATCCGGTGGCGAAAAAATGGAAGATATTTTTGGTCCTATATCAGATGATGACGACGAAGATGTAGAATCGCAATTTACCGACAGCGATATTGGCCCACGCGACTTAAATTGCTTACCTGCGCGTACGTCTTCTACAACCAATACTCCAGGACCGATAGTATCAGCAGCATTGAACCCCTATAAACAAGAGCCATTAACTCCTAAGTCTCATACAGTTGAAGAAAATGAAGAGAATAAGCAAAAATTATGTAGCATTTCGGCAAGCAGTACACCTCACTTAGAGAGAATGTTGGAACGGCAACATCGTAAAGAAAGGCGAGAAAGAAAACGGAAAGACCGCGAGAAGTCACGTGGCTCTGAACTTCACCATAATTTCGCATCTGCGGTGCCATCTAAAAACGTAGAGGATGAGAATAGTGTGGACTTAGATGCCGCTGGTAGAGCTCTAGAAGCTCAGCTTATGGAAGATTCCGACAACAAGGCTGCAGAAGATGCCACCCCTTCGACTGCAACAACATATCGTAGTGATATGACCGATGTTTTCCGATTTTCTGATGGTGATGAGAATTCAATTGAATTAGAAACTTCATCACGGCAGGAAAGGAGAGATGCTGATAAAGAACATTTTAATCAAAGCGCAAAAACAAAGGAGAAAAAGAAAAAAAAGAAACGGTCGAAAGAAGAAAAGCAGTCACATCACCATCAAAGGAGAGAGTCTTCATCATCGAATAATTCTCAACAAGCTTATTCTGCAAATATTGCCAAAGCGTCAAATGTGATAAATAAACTTAGTGTAGATATTCAAGCTGCCAGTGAACATTCGCAGATTAATATAGAAAGTCAGGCGGCAAGCAGCTCACCACTGTGTAAACCTTCTCCTAGTTTACCCTGCTTAGTTGGCGAGGACGATGAAGATGCAATATCAACTCTTGGAACTAAATCTATCATAAATAATACTGGCGCATCTAATGCACTTTGTACAACACCGCAAAAATTATCCAAAGAAACATTGTCATTGTCGCCACATATCAGAGATAAACAAATGATCAGCCCATTGCCTAAAACTCCAACTACTGGTAATGCTACTAGAATAAATGCGGATTCTAACCAAAAGAAATTAGGTACGAGCACACCTACCTCTTCTTCAACAAATAGTATGCATGCAAACACAACTTCCCCACCATCTTCGAACGGTTCTTCTACTAAATTTGATGAACTGAATGAATCAGTTGGAAGTATAAATTCAAAGTCTTCACCAAGTCTTCTTTCAACTGCATGTTCGAAGAAAAAACCTGAAATCTTCATTCCTGGCTTTGATGGAGAAATTGACGAACGCATAAGTGAGTCTGCTGTGCAGTCAATATCGGCAGAGTTCAATACGACCTTATTGGATCCGTCCGCCGATGAGCCTAAAATACCCGTCGAATCTCCTCCGGATGCATCCAAGCAGATGGAAAAACTTGAGGAATCAAAGTCACGTGTTACAATATCCCAAGAGGAAACGGAAAGTGCAGTTTCTGCCCTATTAGGCGAAAGTTTCGGAAATTCGTCGGCTGACTATTCACTTAATGATGATGATGATGGTTTGGACTCATTACATACTGCTGTCGCTGTCCCAGAAAGTACGATAGCAGGAGAGTCTGAAGGACCAGACGAAGAAGCTGCACTTGCGGCTAAAACTATTGAAAATGAAGTAGCTAGCTCTGCTCCTTTAGCAAGTATCGAAGAAGACTCGGAGGAGATTTGCAAGGCATTGCAGAGTTTACGTCAAGAAGAAATAGAGATTAAAGTTGACACTCCGCTGTCAGTGCGTGATTTGCAAATAGACACCGACGCCGAGGAAAACGGTGAAGAAGTAGATAGCAGCGGCAGTCACTGTCTTAAAATCGATGAAACTGCCCACTCAAATACAAGTTCAGTAACATCTGACAAACAAGATGCCCCAGTGCCTGTAAGCGAGTCGATACCATCTCTAACTTCTGTCGCAACAGTCACTGTGCAAACTTCACAATCTTCAGTTATCACAAAGATAGAACTTCCAACTCAAACCTTACCCGCAGAAAGTGCCAGTCAAAGAATAGACAAAAAGATGGAATACTCCAACGTGAGTAATGTAGAAAAGCCATCAGCTCATCACACTGTACATGCTACTGTGCCATCAACAGACGTTTCTTTAGTCGCAAGCGCGGTTAGCACGACAACGACGGCCGTTTCAGCGGCTGCAAGCAATGCGCGTTCCAACAGCGTATCCTATATTTCTTCAACACCTATGAAAACAGCATTCACATTCTCACCAGCTGTAACGGCCGCTTCGACACCTAAACAAACGCAGGCTATTTCATTTAAGTCTATGTCTTCATCACAGGAATCATCTTATGTAATGCAACCTCCCACTATTTCCATACCGGATTCCGCACATTTTGCGATACCACAAATGGTTTTATCACCAAGAGGCACAATAAATTCCCATCACACCGATACCGCTTTAGCTTCGTCTTCGCTTCCACATTCGCCTCAAACTAGTGGAGCTAATATGCCGCAGCAGTCGACAGTTGGAAATGCGTACATAATGAATGCGCGAACCCAATCACCTCACAGCCCACGACAAAGCTCAAGGGGCAATACTCCAATACCGAGGCAACCTAGCCCTCACACGTCAACTCCTCCTCCAGTAATACAGCAGCAAAATATTGTTATACAACGACCTATGCAATCAGCAGTAATGTCACCACCTGCTACTGTTTGTACTCAAAATAACAGTCCTGTAACCAGCCCGAGTATGGGCCAATCGCAACGGCAACCATCGCCAGTTGCTGGTCTACAGAAGCAGTCCATTCAATTGCATCATCAACAACTATCTCCGAAAGCGTCAGATCAAGAACAGTTGACAAAAATAAAAAATAGTTCCGCTTCTTCTGTAGGAGGAAGTGTGTTAAATGTAAGATCGATGCAGCAGCCGCAAGAGCAACCTAATTCACTATATCATAGTTCGAAATTGGGAATTGAACAGCATAATCTGTTACCGGGACAGCACATGCTGCCTGTTTCAGCTCAAAAGCTGCCGGCCGTTCCTACTCATTCAACAATAATAAGCAAGGTCGTTACGATTACACCTCAGCAGGCGCAGCATTCTGCGCAAAACGTAATCACTAGTACATGCAATGTTTTACCACCTTCTTCAACAATTAGTCAAAAACCCTGCAAGCCTATATACTCATCTACATCAACAGCGACCGGTGCAAACCCACAAAGATCTCACCAACAAGTTATGCAACAAACCTCAAAAACTTGTATGTCAAGCCAACAATCACAATCTACGCCTCATTCCACCCCAGTGATGCAAAGTCAGTCGCCACAAAAGCAACAACATATGCAATACACGCAGGCACAAAGGAGTCAAATACAGCAACATTCACCTCATCGACACCAAATGCAACAACATATGCTCCAAATACAACAACAACAAATGATACACCAGCATCAGCAAAAGCTGCAACAGCAACAACAATCCTTAATGTCCCCATCGCAATCTCATTCGCAGAGCACAGTTCAACAGCAACAACGAGTAGCGGGATCTCCGCAACAAGCGCAACAAACGCAAAGCCAGCAACTTCCATCAAACGTTATTCACAGCGCCCAAACACCGCAAAGGTTTGTAGTACAACAACATATTGTGGGTGTGTCTTCTCAACAGCATTCACCACAGCCACAGCAACCTCAACCACAATCACCTGTGGCGCAAAAGCAACAGCAGCATCATTCTCAACAACAACAGCCGTCACAGCAGCAAGATCGTCAATTTCAAATTGTCCAATCTAAATTGCAGCAAGCTGCCAGCCCTCAAAACTCGCTTTCTTTACCAAAGCAGTCTGAATCAGAACAAAGTAGTGTTGATTCTTCGAAACCCATTGCATCTACGACAAATCGGGCTCCACAGGCTTCCTTTGAGAAATCTGCACCCCCATCTAAAGAGAATTCTGAAAGCCCGTCTCCCTTGGCTTCAACTATCAATAAATCTTCGGAAGGGGTTTCTGTTATATGTACTTCAAACCCTACAACCGCCATTGCGCCAATCACAAAAGGACCAAATTCAGTTGTAACAAATCTCACTGATTCTGCTCGAACAGCGCCGTTAACAGAAGAAAATGTAGTTAAAATGTCACCCATTATACAAGACGAAGTCGAGCAGGATTCAAAAGAAGACAGTGATTATTGGTCGGCCAAGGAAGTCAATGTTGACACAAATGTCGCAAGCACGGTTATAAAGAAGGTTGAATGTGTCACTATTCCACAGATTTCAACTAACAAAGAAGACGACAAACAAAAAGTAAAACAATTAATTGATAATGAAGAAAAATCGAAGACTTCGCCATCGGCAAGCAAATCGGAATCACAAAATGCGCATATAGGAGAGCAATCAGATCCTATAACTAATCCAGAAGCGCAGACACCAGCGTCACCCTTTGCATCTGCACATAACCTGAGTGCGGATAACGATACGGAAGATGAAACTGAGACGCAACAAATGCCTGCATTCGAACAAGTGCACATGGGCGGAGGTAGTAAATCTGGCGTGCGAGGTATAGCATCTAAACGAGGTCGTCAATCAAGAGGAAGTAAAAAAGTCGGTACTCTTTCCTCAGCTTCCGGATCAGCAGTCAACGTCGATGGAGGATCTCAGCAGGCAGACGTTGCTATGAGCTCAACCGCCGAAATATCTGGTATTCAGACTAGGTTACGTAAACCAGTAGTTACTGCCCCAATAACGCGAGGACGAAAGGGGCGACCACCAAGGAATCTAATGTTGCAGCAGCAATCTTCATCGCAAGGAAATCAGCAACACTCAGTACAAGCAACAGCCGCACCAAATGTGGTTCCTGCCACAGCCGGACAAACTCCAATGCCCGTTTTAACGGCGGCTGAAAAGAAGGCTCGAAACCAAGCCGCCGCTGCTGCTTTGGCGTCGCTTTCAGAACAGCAAGATGTTTACGAATTTCATGATGATTCCGGAGAAGAAAACAAACTAAGTTCTTCCACAACTAATTTAACATCATCTACAACAACGACTACTGACAGCCGTCCCCGATTAATATTGACCATCAAAAGTCCTGCACAAGCAGCACAACTTGTTAAAACGACGGAAAAATCAGCAAGTGATGAACTGCCAACCGTAGATGTCCCTTCCACTGCTGTCAAAAGTAACGATGCCCAAAATCAAGAGACATCACCTAAAGTGCAATCGGCCAATGCGGCAACAAATCATACAAGCCAACAAGATCCGCTGTCAACAGAAACCACGTTTGCGAATACTCGTAAATCACGGCGACTGCTAGAAAAAGACCGTAGCACGATCGATGACATTATTGAAGATGTAGTTCGTAATAATGCGACGAATATGGCATTATCTGCAAGTGGACAAGCAGCATGCGCTATAAACGCGTTGCCGAAGGGGGCTCAAACACCTCCTCGCAGATCAGGGCGCAATGTTACGCAGCCTAAAAAGGTCACTACCGCGGAGGTTCCTACGCCGGCAAATCCAATTGGCAGACCAAGGAAATCGAAAGAACGTAAGGCTAATGACGGTGAAGCAGAACAAAGTTCTACACAAAATAGCGGAACAGCAATTGAGGCAAGCGAAAGCGAGGATGGAACTGCAACAACACCACCAGCAACAGTTTTACCAAAAAGTTTAGAACAATCTACACCATCAACGCCAGAAAAAGCACAAATACACACGACAGCATCACAGGCACCAGTAACGACCACGCTTCCGCAACATCCCAAGAAAAAGGCATTGGCCGCAGCTGAAATTGAGTCGTACAATGCTGCAGTAACAGCCGCTGCAGTTACTTCCACTAATACCATGCCAAACTTACACTCAGCTTTGCCAGCTGGGGGTGTGCCCATGCATAATACAGTAGCCCCTGCTTCGCAAAAGACGACGGGCGGAGCCGCTGATTCGCT
Organism: Glossina austeni; assembly: GCA_000688735.1. Lineage (NCBI taxonomy): Eukaryota > Metazoa > Arthropoda > Insecta > Diptera > Glossinidae > Glossina > Glossina austeni. The sequence goes on from KK502575.1 coordinate 389,351, forward strand.
TAACAAGCCATTAATCGATTCAGTCACGGGAGTTGTCTCGGGAGTAAAAATGCAACAGGGCAAGGAGGGCAGTCTGCCATTGGCTGCTGCCGCCTCTTCCTTGCCGATTATTGCGCAAACTAGGGGGCCAATGGATCCAAAAAAAATCATGCAAGCAGCTGTAGCAGCTGCAGCCGCAGAAAATAATCAGATATTGCCTACTACGCAGATTGACAACAACAAAGTTTCGCAGAAACCTATGATACAGGGTGCTGTGGCAACCCCTGTTACGGCTCTAACGAAGCCTGTTCAAGCTGAAACTGCAGCAGCTGCCGCAGCAGCCGCTACCTCTGTTGCAACTGCAATGCTTAATAAGTCAGTAAGCGTTGTTGTTAAAACTTCCGCTTCTCCTCCTATCGTCATGCAGCAACAAATTCAAGTTACATCGCAATCAAATCATTCAATACATCTTCAGCAACATAATTCCCAACAACAGCAAATTTCTACCCAAACTAGCGCTGGTCCAGCCACCAAACAGCCACTTGTGGTACAGCAACAAAACCCTGTTGTTATGCATGCTCAACAGACAAATGTAAAGCCTCCTACAAGTTTGAAAGCTCATGTACTCAATAGTCAGAAGTTGCAACAACAGCATCAGCAACAACAACAAATTATTGTAAATCAAAATCACAGTTTGCCAAAACCTAATGGGTCGTCCGCCCAATCTCAGCATGTCATTCAAGCAAGCATTGTAACGCGTCAACCCATACAACCGCAACAATCAGCGCCAAAACAATTGTTAGTTAATATACCGCCACCATCAACACATTCACCACATGGGGCAAATGTGTCTTCCGTAAATTCCCCACGTTTGCAGTCATTATCACATCAATCAGGACAACAGTCACAATGTCAACCGCAGCGCCATTTGCAACAGCAACAGCAAGCAATCGTCATAAAGCAAAATCAAGAACTTCATCACTCACAAGTGTTGCATGTTGTTAGTTCTAAGGCATCAGCGTCAACGCAATGCAAGCAATCAACTCCACAGATCTTACAGCAACAACAACAACAGCAAACTAATACACAATATAACACCTACATACAAGGATCGACATCTGGTCAGCACGTACAGCAATTACAGAAATCACAAACTGCTTCGACTTTACATCAACAAACGGCTTCTCAACAAAAACCTACTTCCTCTTCGCTAACTATACCACCGGGAATATTAGGCTTACCCAATCACCCGGCCATGATTATACAAGCGAAAACAACCGTACCCACGCAGTCACCTACAGGTTCAACAGTAACGTCAGTGGTGGCCAATCCTCATTTGCAGCAAGTCCAACATCATCATCACACACCATCACCACCGTTGCAATCTCAACATTTACCTAAATCGCTACCGACAACTAATCCGCTTACACATAATCTACCTTCTCAAAGTGGACCGCATGTGCTAGCAAATGCTTCATCGGCGTCAGTTGGAAGTAAACAACAACAACAACAAGTGCCGACACCTTCAAACTCTACTGCAAGTAAGTTTTCAAATATTTCTGTAAGCGAATATGCATTTAAAACTCTCTTCATAAACTATATGAAATTCCTAGGCATTGCTAGTATACGTACAGCTGCGCCTGCCATCAGTCCTCAAGGTCAAAGCCGGGTTGGTTCACTCTTATTACCGTCCGGTATGCAAGTTCCGGCTCATTTTGATGCAAACACTGTAAGTGAACAAGTAAACTCTGATCATTTTTTATGTTAAGTTAAAATTAAACTGAAAAAGAAAAGGAAATCCACCGAAAAGATTTAAAATCGAATTTATTTACCGATCGAAAATTGAATTTACCGCTTGAATTGTATATAATATTTGGTTACTTAATTTTATGGACGCAGCATGAAATTGGAAATTACAGTAACACTTCGAAAGGAAGTGTACGCAGCACACATAGCCCCCCACCTGCCCATCAACAAACCGCTATTCCACATGCAACGGTAATACGTTCGAGAAGGATTACAAACTTTAATCTCGTTTTTGTCATGTTTACAATTTAACAACGCGATTTAGTACAATGAAAGCCTATGCAGGATAATAATTTTTTGTTCCCTTTTTTATATTGTAGAGTGATGCCAACTATCCTGGTAGTGGTGCATTACGTGGTGTTCCTACTAGAGAACACTACATGATTTATCAGCAAATGCTACGTTCAGCTCAGCAGGATCCGTTGAACTCAACAACCGGTTTACGTGAATATGAGGAAAATTTGATGGATAACAGCCCGCCTTTGGAGTTACGACGACCCGGCAGTGTGCCTCGAACAATAGCCGTGCCCCACAGCCTGCAAAGTCCACAAGACCGAGCTACAGGTACAGGCTTTTGATATAATAATCCACATCATAAAATTTAATTATATATCATATATTCTCCCACATTAGACTCTCCTCAAGTGGCTCAAGTCTATGTACATAATGCTCGTATCGCAGGTCACGCTCATTACAACACAAACGCTAACGCGCCGACTGGTTATTATGAAACAACTAGGCAATTAACCAGAGAACCACCACCAGCGCATAGATCGGCTGCTGCTTTACCGCCTACAGTAGTAGTGCCACACCCGTCTGCTAGCAGTAGCAGTCCGTTTATAGCGTCGGTACAGCCACCACCAGCCCCGATACAAACATCCAATAATGCCTCTGGCGTTTCCGGCCCTTTGAGAATTGACAGAGAACGTGAACGCGAATGTGAACGTGAGCGGGAACACCAACTGCAAAGGGAAAAAGAACAAATTTTGGCCAGAGTAGGTAAGTAAACGTTCTCTCTTTTACCCATCAAAGAAAAAAAAAACTGTCTTCGTCATATCATTTATAATATTACGAATATATACCGCAGACACAACAAAGGCATACATTTTTGAACATCATTACATTTTGACGTACACAGTTGATTTTATTGTTGGTTCGGCATTGCCAATACCTGGTCAAGTGTGGAAGGTTTGGTGATGTAGGATTAGAAGATAGCGATATAATGGTGTTTAGTTATTCACTGTCCAGTGGAGTTATTTCTCAAATATTGATAGCAAGCTTGCTGTCCGATTTAAACCATAAAATTAGAACAATACGCGAAAAACAAATAAATAGTAAAAGTTTAATTAGATCCGTGTTAAATTAAAAGGAAATGTCACGCAAGAAACCAAGTGTTTTAGATAACGCGAAAGTGGTCATTGTAAATATTGAAAATACCCAAAAGCTGTCTGACGTTATCAAATTTGTTGTAGCTAAAAATGACATGTTCAGCTGATTATTTTGATTGGATTTGATTCAATATCCATCCAGTGGTATAGATCCCCCCATTTTTAAGTAGACATTGCCAGACATTTCGAACGATTCCTTTGCGTGGCAGTCCTCACACATATCCATCCGATAGTATAACACGAATCATTTTTACTTGAGTAGACAGACATGTGTTTACTCATAAGTCTGCTGAAAAAATTACTTCACACGATGCGATTGATCTAAAATTTTCCGTTACCATAAACTTTAAAATTTCTTTTCCCATGGGATCACAAAACTATCCATCATTACCAGAGAAATTACACCAGAGAAATCGTCTGTTTGGGATCGGAGACTCAATTAGCTTCAGTTTTTTTCCTTTTATTTTTTTAAATATAACTTTTAAATAAAGTGTGCACTCTTTTTTTATTCAAGGTGACTCTCATTTACGTGCAAACACTCCGCCTCCACCAACCGCACAAATGCCTCCTCACAGTCAACCACCGCAACCGACCCCTCAGGCAGATTCTTTATTGACATTGCTGCAACGTTATCCAGTTATGTGGCAGGGTCTGTTAGCACTCAAAACTGATCAAGCTGCTGTGCAAATGCACTTTGTATTCGGTAATCCGCACGTGGCAAGAGCTTCGTTGCCATGCAATAGTGACGGCAGCACGCCACCATTACGTATAGCGCAGCGTATGCGCCTGGAGCAAACTCAGCTCGAAGGCGTGGCCAGAAAAATGCAGGTAAGTTTCATTAACGTCAGAAACGCGTTACATGCGAGAAATGTCTGTAATAATAAACCGGCTAAAAAATGTGAAGTGTATTATATGAATTCAATGCATTCATCGCATCATATATTAAGTTGGGGAAATGTATTTCAGTTTTAAAATTTATCCACCGAATTACGAGAACTTGTACATAACAGGCTAATGAAGTCGTACTAACCTTATTTAGTGGTCATTAATAAATATAAGTGAATACATGTGTACAGATGAACAGCCATAGAAGATGAAAATTCTCTTATTAAAGATATAATTTATTTTTATACCCTATACCATGTGTGCTACAAAGGCATATCAAGTTTGTGCGGATGTACACAATAATCAGAAGGACTTGAGATATATCCATCATTTATTACACCGATCGATTCGAAATCACTTGTCTGTCCGTCTTGTTTTCCTATTTTCAGTCCATGGGTTGCAAATTTTTGAGATACTTTGATGAAATTTACTACACCGGCATATTTTGCCTCAAGGACGAAGGCTATTAAATGTGGTTCACATCGGACAACTTTTTCGGCCGCTTACCATATAGCTTCTTACTTTGAAATTGCTATATAAATGCCTGTATAAAGCGAAGCGGCGTAGGGTATTTAAGTTTGGGCCGTGGGCCTATTATCATGTTTTTACTTGTTTATTATGTCCACAAGGCTAAGTATGTTTTTACATAAAAGATAGCCTACAGCGGTACAGGATCGGCAAAAATGCGTCCGTCTTTCTCGCTACTTATCTATCACAGATTCACTTCAACGCGAAAAATTCCATATGAAGCATTGCCCAAATGCTTTGAATTATATAGCACATAAATATAGCTAAAATAGATTTTGTGATCGAATATCGTACACATACACTTATAAATCATGAGTATTTACATATGTATATATAATTCCCTTTTTGTTCATTTATTTTGTTTTATTTCAGTTTGAAAACGAACATTGTATGCTATTGGCCTTACCATGTGGTCGCGATCATGCCGACGTTTTGCAGCAATCTCGGAATTTACAAACGGGTTTTATAACATATTTGCAGCAGAAAATGGCAGCCGGTATTGTTAATATACCAATGCCAGGCAGTGAACAAGCGGCATATGTTGTACATATCTTTCCATCCTGCGATTTTGCCAATGAGAACTTAGAAAGAGCAGCTCCCGATCTAAAGAATCGGGTGGCCGAATTGGCTCATCTATTGATTGTAATTGCTACCGTTTAAGACAACCATACTGAGATAAGAAAATTAATTTGACAAAAAGCTAAGCAAAGCGGAGCTTATTAAAAAAAAAAAAAACCCCCACAGCTCTAATTAAATAATTAAATTTGAAAAACATACAACTGCACTACTAACTCAAAATTAAACGTAATAAATAAATAATGATGAGATGATTCAAAGTTAAATCAATAAATAGATATGAATGAATGTTAAAAAAGAAATAAGATGTTGTGGTAGTAAGAATTCTAAAAAGAAAAATATAAACATGAATTAGATTTTATGAAATTACACACCATTATAAGAAATTTAAATGATGTACTGATGTGAAACCGAAAAAGTCAGTGAAAAACAAAATGTTCGATGCAAACAAAAAAAAAAAAAAAACGGAAGGGAAAATGAAAAAAACTTTAATTGTAAAAATTATCGTACTTTGATGAAACGAAGGAAAATTATCTTTAATCCCAACAAAAACAATAATAGAATACAATAATATAAAGACATCAATAGCACTTTTGTACTATACACACACACTCACGGACATACCAAACATAGATGACGACGGTACTTTTGAAAATTTAATGCACACGCACGTAAGCGCGGAAACTTTGTTATCAATTAATTATATCGTACATGAAAGTAGAGGATAATATGTATGATTGCGTGTGCGTTTGTGCTTAAAATGGATATGTAATTTATTGTATTGTATTTTAATTTTATTATTCCTTTTTCTTTTTTTTTCTCTTTTTAAGAGTTTGTAAAATGTAAGATCAATCAACAGCTGTTGTAAGCTGGAGTTGATTTTTTTTTTCTTAATTTTTCATTTTCTCTGATAACATTTAATACAATTTCTGTAAACTTTAAGCTTTAGGTTTATATTTTTACTATTATTATTATTATTATTTTCTTTTTTCTTTTCTTTTTCTGATTCACAAGTTCTTGATAAACGGAAAAAAAACTTTTACTTTATCATATGATAAACATGTGTGTAAAATGTAGTTTATGATCTAATAAAAAAGTATATTAAAAACAAAAGAAAAAAAAAATTAACTAATTTATTATTTTGATCTCAAATATGTAAAGCAAGAAAATATTAATAAATGTTTATGTATAGATAAATGAAAAAAAATTTAACAAACGAAAAATAGTAAACCACCAACACCACCATCCATTAATGGAAATAATTTAAAAAAAAAAAAAATAATAATAATAATAATTTTTCTATAGTTAAAATATCTGTCTTTAAAGAGAAAACTAAAAAAAAAAAAAATATAATATATATAATTTGAAAAGTTTTTGGAATCTTTATTATTATTTTTTTAGAAAAAGTTTTATATGTTATTTAAAGTTTAATACTCATAAAGCATATCCATAATTTACGCGTAGTATCTTTGCCTACAATGATGATTTTCTTTATTTATTCGATGGTCTAAAAATGATTGAGTCCTTTTGCGGATTAAAATTCATATATACATTTTATTCATTCGTCTCATACTCAAACCCTGTGTCTTTGGATTAATTACACCTATGTCTATCATTGGCCTAAATATGTTTCAAATTAACTATCAACGTTTATTTATATATGTTTCGGATGGATTTATTTATTTATTCATTTTTTTTTTTTTTTTTATATATATAAAGTTTATATTAATACGTTTCTCTATTTTAGCGATGGCGTTCTAATAATATCAGTTATTTTAACATTTTGTTTCATTTTATCCATAGTTATTATCTTTGGTTAGATCATAATAGCCGTGTAGATGCTTTAATTTGTAGTTTATTTTTGAATAAGACATTTTAATAAAATTTAAGAATTCTTATAACTTTTTAAAACTTTCCTAGAAATATTAATGCTTAATATTTAAATCAAGTCTTCATTTATCCATCTCTGTGCGCTTGCGTCCTACTACAACAAGGTCAAAATCTCTGTACAATCAGATTTTTTCTTGATTTTCTTACATGTTCTCCTTTTGTTCATTTTCGATTTTAATAAAGCTTTAAAATTAATAACTTGCACTAAAAATCGCATTACAATAAACAAAAAAAAATTTTCACTTTAGACGCCGCTAATCCCACATCCTTCAAGATTTCAAGCAGTAAATTTATCAAAGACCAATCATACATGATTGAGCAAAAAAGAAAAAAAAAATACAATTACTCTGTTGCCTGCCATTTGGTCTTTTTTGCAGAGAGGAGGCACATACGTAACTAACTGTAAATGTTTTTTTTTTCTTTTTTTTTTTAATCGAAATCCAAGCCCATAATGTTTAAGTTAAAGAGAGTTACTTAATACGATGCCATTATGACAGAGATGAACTTTGTTTTAAGTGTTCACAAAATATGATGGGAATTGGCCGTTTTGTTTGTAGTGTCGGAAATATGCTTCAAAGGTCCCGGAAAGTAACTGACATTATTTATTACATTTTGACTTCTGGTGCATCCTGATGGTAGAGTATTTATTGATTGCAATTTGATTAATTAACATTAATATCTCAAGACCATTTGAAAATCCCTCCTTAACGATTAGCTGCCTGCAAAGAAATTCTTAACATTTTTTCTTTTACATTTATATCAATGGAGGAGGAGTGAATACAATTTGCTTACTTTTTTTTCTTTCAACATTATTATTATAATTCAAAATGAATGATAAAAGATATAATGAAGATCGCAACTCAATGGATCCATTAATCACAACATTGTTCGCGTCTGAAAAATAATAGTTTTTCGAATATCAAAGACCCGCTTACCTTTATCATAAACGTTATGAATACTATGCGGATTGTTTATTTTTTCAGAAAACGTACAAATTTTTTCATCAAAAAAGTTTCATATAATACCAATTAGCGAAAATATTGAAAAAGCTTTATATAGACATATATATATATCTATTGTCTTGTCAATAGCCAAAAAAGTAGTATTATATCATAGAGCATTTTAACAATGTGAACATATGTATCTACGAATTTTTATTCCAAAAATGCAGAATAAATAAACAGACAATCTTTCACTATATTCAGTCTGTACAACAACTTATACGAAATTTTTCGTGCTGGAAACTTTAGGC
>KK502575.1:423564-462641 GCA_000688735.1 Glossina austeni
AGCAAAGGGCTTTTTAGAAGACTTTGAAGTGATCAGAAATCCACTTGGCTGGGTTATAAGTGCTTTCATGATTTACAAATGGATCGATCCCACAAACATATAGATCGCTGTTGTTAGAAAAGTCTACAAGAACACTACCCAGTAGGAAGGGAATTTAGTACACCGATCAGGTGGATCAGACAGAGTAAGATTTTTTGTATCTTCATAATAAAGGCGAGAGATATAACGAAGATTAAAACCATCTGACCGTTTGAGTACCAAGCAGCGCAATCGTGCTGTTCAGATTTTATGTCGAGAAAACCCAGACAGTTTTGACATAATATCTAAACAGCGCGATCGCACTGCTTGGGATTCTTCGAAAGTTTTTTTTTTTCAAAACTGTCTGGGTTTTCTCGACATAAAATCTGAACAGCACGATTGCGCTGCTTGGTACTCAAACGGTCAGATGGTTTTAATCTTCGTTATATCTCTCGCCTTTATTATGAAGATACAAAAAATCTTACTCTGTCTGATCCATCTGATCGGTGTACTAAATTCTTAGAAATTGTATATGAAAAATGTATGATCCAGATAAATAAAACCCCCTTCCTCTCTGGGTAGTGTTCTTGTAGACTTTTCTAACAACAGCGATCTATATGTTTGTGGGATCGATCCATTTGTAAATCATGAAAGCACTTATAACCCAGCCAAGTGGATTTCTGATCACTTCAAAGTCTTCTAAAAAGCCCTTTGCTAAACGGACTTAACCTCTCTGATCTGATTGATTTTCTTCTATCCAGGCTTTAGGGCAATTTAAACCATGCTCTCTCTATGTGAAGACATATTTGTATTAATGATGTTTAAAAAAGCGAAAAAAAACTATTAAATTACACCAAACACACACCGCTAACCTTCTCTTCTCAGAGAAATAATCAAACAATTTGAATTCAATTTTAAATGAATATTGAACACTCCACTTGCTCGGATTAGGATTAAACTTGGCGCAAGCCACTGTTTTTCGGTGGTAAGGAAAATTGTGACAAACAGTTGTTTAATTGCCTGAAGTTAAGTTTTGTGAGGAGCTAAAGTCGTCCCTCGTTTTCGCCTCACAGACTCTTCGTCTCGGAGGGGCGAGTGCTAGGCTATGTTAGGTTAAGAATTAGTATTAAGCAATGGACGGGGCGGACGACAGGACCCAGTGCGTTTTTGATCGATCGATGATAGATGGTAAGCTAAGGTTTAAGAGATAGGCTTATATTGTACATAACTTTTTTTTTGAGTGCTTTTGGGAAAGAAAAATGAGTAACTAAATATACATAACCCCCCCTGCTGAGGCGGGGCACGGAGCAGTGCATGCGTGAGGCAACGGAGGAGGGGACGGTGGACATATACCGACGGACGAAGAAGGGACCAACAGACAATGTACAGGACGGACAACATAATATAAGTAAAAAAATAATATAATAAAGTCTCATAAAAACTTTACATAATGGCGTCCAACGTGGGGGTTAGCATTTACCTTCATACCCACAACAATTTTCAAGCATATCATTCTTCTCTGTGGAACGTTGGTCGCACATTACAACTTTTTTCTTTACCAAAATTACGGACGATGAAACGCTACAAGGTCTGAGACCTTTGAGACCATCGTATGTGCCTGGCCTAGGCGGAATTTTTTTCATGTACTCTTAAAACGCTCTCTAGGCTTGGCGAACAAATGAGCTGCGTTAGTTTACTTTGAGCCGAGAATATGGAAATGAAAAATAATGCTATTAGCACTAAGGCGTACAAGCGACTAAATTGCAAATAGCTATGGGCTTTGAGATATGATTACAACAATCATCGGTAATGCGAAAGTTTTAAAGAGGTTAGCTCTTAATGTTTGAAAAATAAAGTGAGCGTTTTTTTTTTTCTGAATACCTTTTTCGGGCAATCCTGCGTGATAGTTAATAAGAGAGAATAAAGTCGATGTAGGTAAAAGAAAGGAAAAAAGAGAAATAAGAGAAAAAAAGAAAACACTGTCTTACAATCGGAATAGAGGTGGGATTCGAGCCCACGACGCAACGATAGGCGCGATCGTTGCTGCTTACTTCTTATTTTTGTTCATAGAAGTAATAGCAACAACATCTTAAGTTCATACTAAAGAAAAGGAGAACAAATATTGCGTATAAAGGTAACGGGCGGGAGTAACTATGACTCTCTTACGGGGGGTCATAGACGTGCCTATTTCTCATCTCCGCGCGGCGGTTCCCGCCGGGCGGTCAACACGAAGGGAAGTTTTCTTTTCCGTCGATTTAATTGGCGAGAGGACTTTCCGGTGTTGGCTGGCTAACGAGATAGGCTTAAAGGTTCTTGGGCTTAGCTCTCCCCTGAACCTTTTTAAAGTTGGCTCACAAACGAAACAAAGAAAAAACGAATAAAAATCAATCACGGTCTCCGTCCTCTGGCGGAGACCACCAACTTTTAATTTCAACTTCAATTTCCTCTCATACTCTTACCACCTTCGGCTCTAACCCTACTTCAAGGGTTCCGATGATCTACATCAACCAAATAGGCAGCACAATAGCCAAAATCCAATTGCAGATAACGAGCAGCCTAACTGCTCAAACCAATCTAGACAAACCCGTAATATTTCACCAAACCATAATACCTCAAACCAAAATAACAATCGCCCAAATCACAATACCTCTCGACGTCACTCCGACGTCCCTTGTCGGGTGTGTGGAAGAACCCTTGCCGCGAAGACAGGCGTGGGGGTTCACATGAGGTCAGCAAGAAGCTCGGACAGATGTCAAGCAAAGATGGAGCGAGGAAGAGGAATCACTACTTGCAAAAAAAGAAGCCGAATTAACAGCCATCGGCACTCGTTTTCTAAACAAAGCTTTGACATCTCTATTCCCTTGGAGATCGCTGGAAGCTATTAAAAAGGCCCGCCAGAAAGAAAGTTATCGCAAAAGGGTCCAAGAGTACGTTGCGGTGCTAGCGGAAGGCGATCATGTTGGCGAGGTGCCGCAAGTTAGTGAAGTTCGGAATCCTCCATCGGGGTTATCTGAAGCATTTACCGAAATGGACGACCACCTTCGAGAGTTGTCGTCCACGCAAATAAGGCATAACGAGGTCTTTCGCAGCGAAGAATTAATACTTGATGCTCACAACAACTACAACTTAAAAAGACACAATAAACATTGTGATCGCTAATGATCACTTCACAAAAATAGAAAACCGAAGAAAGTAAAGAAAGAAAAATCAAAGGGGAAAAAGAAGATCCTTCGTCTTGCTAAATAATCCTTTCAAAGAAAGCAAAATCGTATTTTATTTATTTATTATTTTATGACCAAAATATTTATGAAGGAAAATATAAATAAATTAAAAATATTTATCCAACAATTCTATTCTATACAAGCACAGTTTTCTCTTAAGTTATTTCAAGAATCAAGAATTTTGTTAAAATTAAATATAAGATAAAACTAATATATAAAAAATGGCGTCAAAAAACACGTTTACAACACCGACATTACCGCCAATACAAGACGAAGATCAACGTAGCGCTGGAGTGAGTAGAGAAAGTTTTCATTCCCAGATGATAATAGACGCCGCCATCTTTATACCTTCCCAAAGTCCTGAAGTTATTTCGACTTCCAATTACAACGAAGATAATACCTTGACGATGCTTTTTCGTCGACTCAAATTTCGCAGAGGTCAGACGACTTAGCCTGGACTCTCTGGTCTCTCAAACATACTGCATAGAGAACAACCAAATGTGGAAATTCCTTTAAAGTGGAACTCCGCACTATGACTGTCAATATGCGTCTCCAAGAATATTCAAATGATGACCTAAATTGTGCCCAGCACCTCAGTGATGGTTTGGATGAAGAGCTGGTAAATGTTGATATCCCCAGAGGTGCAATGGATCATCAAGCTTATTTAAAAGATGGCTTCAATGAAAAAATTCTTCAGATAGGTTCGTAAGAAGTTACGAAAATAACGAATTTGTTAAATAAACAAAAAGTGAAATGTGTGTTTCTTTAAACTCTTGATTGGAAAAAGAAGCACATGCTCAACGTTTGCAAAAAAAAAAAAAAAAAATCCTTCATCCTGCGGACTAAAATTCCTGTCGACATTTCCCGTGTCGCGGGAACAATATTAAGTCGGGATGGCCGAGTAGTTATGGCAAGCCTCGTCGTTTTTATTAATTGATTTCATATTATTAAACATACCAACTGTAACGGCGTACAGAAAGGCAGGCATAAGCATACCCAAAAATTCAAAACGAGTGTAAATAATTTAACAAAAAAGAAAATCTTTCAGAAACCAGTGCAGATGAAGACGATATTAAAATGCAAGGCACTGAACATGAAGCAGGAGTTTCTGGTACTCAAAAACGACAAACACACACAGTTGAGCAAGAATCCACTAAGAGACGGCTTGGAAATTAGCAAGAAGATACATTACAGGAGACAAAAAGGTTGAGAGCAGAACCCGATATTGATGTCAAAAAGAATGCACTAATGCTTTTGATACATTGGCATGAATACTTGATGCATATGTTTAAAGTGAGCTCAGAATCAAAAGTAGACGCTAACAGTACCTAACAGCAATGTTCATACCAAATTTCATCGGGACAACAATGGAACAGGAGGAATTGCTGGATTACTAAATGACACCTTTACTTTCAACTGGCAATGTTACCAAGACATGGCCAGAGATAAAGGACTTAGTAAAGGATATTGCTTCCAATTTGGTTATGAGTCAAATGAAAGAGGAAAGTGAGCTACAGGAACACTTGGTTCTCTTCTTTCGTTGTTTGACTGTTACAGACCACGCTTCACTGAGGTGAGAATGGGAACAGGGAAAATTACTACAAAGAAATCCAATGACGTAATAAATCAAATGAAAATAAACTTATTGGGTTTAAAAGCTGAGCATGCTTGTTTGATGTCAGGATGTACATACAACCCAAATTTACAGTCTACAATGAAAATGTCTTTAGGTCCGACGACGACCATTGCCATAAACCTTGCCATGCAAAAATATACTCGTTATCAGCAGGCATGGAAAAAAAGCGTTCATACAAACCTTTAAATTAATAAATTGCAGATTTGTTGACAGAAGAATGAGTCTTTTGGATGATCTATCATTATGGGGTATAACAAGGGTATCCAATAAAGCTCATTTTCCTTTCCCATTAGTGTTGCCTTTAACCAGGGGCAAGAAGGAATGCTTAGACTACTTTAACACTCCTTCATTTCCCAATGCCAAGATAAGTGAGAAGCATATTCACCCTTTAGTTCTTGGGAATTGACTTCTCAGGAAAAGGAGCTTTCAAGGGGAAAAAAATTCAAGTCTCAAATTACGACTGTGTAAATGTGAGTTAAATAAAAAGTATTTTTCATTAAATCAAAAGGTGTTTCACTACAAAACACGTATTTTTGTAAATGAATTCAAATATTTTCTTTAAAATAGGAAAGAACTTTCCCTCCAACCTATAAATAGGCATTGCATTAAGACTTCATGCTACATGTGTTTATCTTATAAATTCTTTTTATATGTTCTTACGCTTACAAACATGACTTTTGCCAACACCTTTTAATATATACGCCGCAACATGCCTTTTATTGTAGAATCTTGAAAACAGGAAAACCTTGAAAGGCGAAATCTACCAAGAAAGGCATGAAAACTAAAAAAATAAACGTGATAAGGAGAAAAAGTCCCCCGCCAAATAACAGCGGTAAACCGTCAATTGTAGAATATTATTTGGCAATAAATATAAAGACAAGTTATTAAAGAAAATTAATATTCACATATTTTTAATTAAATAAATTTTCCTGGAAGCGAATCCTCTGGAAAGCCCTGAGTTATATCCCGGCTAAGAATCACCGTGACACGTAATTTTCATTAATTTCCTTGGACATATTTTTATGTAAATAAATTTTGCTGGAAACGAATCTTCTGGAAAGCCCTGAGTTATATCCCGGCTAAGAATCATCGTTACACGGAATTTTAATTAAATAAATTTTCCTGGAAGTGAATCTTCTGGAAAGCCCTGAGTTATATCCTGACTAAGAATCACCGGTACACCTATTTTTATTTAAATAAATGTTCTTTGAAACGAACCTTCTGGAAAGCCCTGAGCTATATCCCGGCTAAGAATCACCGTTACATCAATTAGACGCCGTTCTCGGACTTGCGGAGGAGATCGGTTTGGATGTTAGAGCTGTCGTCTGAGACAGATCGTGTGGAAACAACGAAAGAACCAAAAAATTTTTTAAAGGCGTATACGCACGCCCTGAGTTATATCCCGGCTAAGAATCAACGTTACACGTATTTTTAATTAAATAAATTTTATTTTTTTTGTAGCGCGGATATTTGTTTCGAATTAGTAATCTACAACCGCACTAATCCGACAAGTGGGATCAGTTTATCGCGTGCATAACTAATTTTTTTTTGAATCGTGTTTACATACGATATGCTACACCTTCAATTATGTTCTTTGATTTCTTGAAATAGTTTTACAATTTGACGTACAGATTAGAAACCAAGCGAAAGATGCGGAAGTTTCAAAAGCAAGGCCCATACCCAGTTTGGCAATAACTTTGTGCCAGACTTTGATACGGTTGCAATAAGCGAGCACACCATCCATGTCCTCCCACCTTGTCTCTGTTTGTTGGAGATTAAGGAAGGAACTGGTGGTTAGATCTATTCAATGGGAGCAACAACGAGGTCCAACTTTCTGAGATAAAGATCTATTATTTATCAGGGCATTTGCTATATACTGCAATATATCTATAAATCTTGAGTTAAATGAACATAACAATCTGATTACATAACCATTGAAGAGAAAAAGAGCATCAACTGTGCCCGATGCATTTCTACGCCATTCGACACGGAAGTATTTAACAGGGCCATTATTTCGGAGCATGTTTACTGCTTTAAATAAAATTAACCAAAGGGTAAGTCCAATATAGAAATTGTACTGTCTGCCACAAATGACGGCACACAATGCATATAAATATAATATAATGAATAAAAATTAGATTTGCTCAACGTAAGAAAAGATGTGTAATTAAGTACCGTACTCCACCGCTGAAGCGGAGTATGCGCGAGTGTGTGCGCGAGTGGAGGTAGGGGGACAGTGAATGGGCGCTGACTAGTCCGTCCAAAAGCACCAACGAACAGCGGAAAGTACAGATAACGGGACTCACAGACGGACTTAACTCGTGGGCCCAGTCACACTGTGTGAACACCTTAAGGGTTTCGTTTTTTTTTAGCCCATTTTAATTTTTTTTTTGCCTTGCGCTTGCATGTTGCAAAAATTTAGTAAACGCTCTATCACGCAAGGAGCTACGCCGCGACCAAAATCGCATATTTAGGCCAAAACCCTCAGTAAAATAAAAAACTGGACCAAATGTATGGGGGAAAATTTAAAAACCAACTGAATTGAAGATTTAAAATTTTTTTTGTTAAATAATAACGCACGAGAAATCTCCAATAATTCTAGTACAAAATAAAAATGCCTGAAAATCGTGGACCGATGGAGACCATAGGTATGGCAAGGCGCAAGATCAGCTCGGGGATCCTTTTGTCGTCATTTAGCACGCGTCTTCCTTTATTGGAACTGTCTGTAGGGAGCGTCCGCGGTGTACGTGTATATGTTACGCAAAAAGCCGTCCAACGTGGGATCCAGAAAGGCAAAAAAGATTCAAATTAGCAGACATCTGTTCTGTTACAACATTTAATAATTATCTTAAATAACTATTCAGGCGACTAATTCAGATAACTCTGATTTTAACAATCGCAATAAAGCTGGATGGGTGGTGAGGTAATAGTCCGTCCTTTGCATCTCTGAAATAAAGAATGATGGTTCCATTCCTTCTGACATTGCATTAGATCCAATTAGAATGTACATAAGACCATGGATAACAAATGAGGAAATTGCATTTTGGAGTAAAAAGACGGTAAGCAACCTTTAATGAAAAGCTTAAATAGGTTCTGTGTCATAATAATCGAAGAGCAAGAGGATAAAATGGAAGAAGCAGGTAGCATATTTAGAAGCCATTCCGATCTCTACGATGGTAGTGAGATGTATGAAAATGACGCGGATTCTTTAAAATTAGAATAGATTTAGAAAATAAATACTGAAACAACAGAAATTAAAAGCAATCCAGTGGCGCTTCATCTCTCAACCGTTAGGTATTATTGTTAATAAATGTTAATATATGTTAAATAAAATGTAATGAATAAGAATTGGAATCGCTTGACGTAAGAAAAGATGTGTAATTGAGTAGAATACTCCACTGCTGAGACGGAGTATGAAAGGATGTACGCGTGAGGGGAGGTAGGGGGGACTGGGGACGGATACCGACGGACTAAGACGGGACCAACGAACGACGAGCATTAGACCCTTTAGACGGACTTACACAGGACAACCCATAGCAAAATCTGAATGATCTTATTTCCTTAATCTGTTAATTTCATATACACTGGGAAGGTAATAATGGGAATACTGTATCTGTGCATGGTAAAGCCATAAACAATTAGTTTCAATTGTCAGCGATAACTCCAGACGCCTTACAATCTTATTCTAACGAAAGCAAAGTGTGAGCACAGTATATTTAGGGGTCTAAAGACCCCAACTTCCGGGTTTCCTTAATGTAGCCGAAAGAAGACTGTAGATAAAATAAGATATGGACCGATATTCTGGCACCCGTGTAATTAGGTAAACGTTGTTAGTGAGTTTCGTTTTCCGTGAACAATAGAAAATATGTGATCCGTTTGTTAATCGTGCGAATTCCTGGAATTATAAAAAATTATTCTTTCGGTGCAACAAGAAGCAAAAATTTCCTGAAATTTTAATTTTGTAAAGATTTTCACTCAATATTTGAACATTGGTATATATAAAGAAGTGAAGAAAACACAAACAAGCAAAAAGAGTAGTAGTAAGTGAAACCAAAAGATCTTTCCCTTGCTAAAAAGACCAAATATTGCGAATGGTCTTTTGAAAATCAAAGTAAGGCGAGTCCTTCATATTAAAAAGTCAGATCGTTCGCCAAATGTTTTATACAATCGCGGCAAACCTGCATGGTAGTTAATAAGAATGCTGGTATAGGTGGACACACGATCAGGAGCACACAAAAAAATCACGAAAAATCCTTATTATAAAAGTGATAAAGAAAAGCATAAATTGTTATTCGATAAACTAACAGCTACAAAAATTTACGTTCGTATTAAAGAAAAAGAAAAAATAGTGCGCATAAGGCTAACTATTGACGCATTTGAGAATTGTAACATAAGAATGTAATAAAAATTAGGACCGCTAGTTATAGCAATGAAAACTGCACATAGTTAGTTGTACACATAAAATAAAAAAATAAATAAATATGTTAGCAGGCTATACCTGCCGGGCTAAGCATAACTCTAATTCAGTAATAGCGCATATTTGATTGACTATCTAATTTCATAAGATCACTGTGGCAGTGGTTGTACACGACTTATTAGAATCGCATTTTTGATACAAAAGCAAGAGATGTCCAATGAATCTTAACAGTACTAGCGAGAATAATTCCATTCGGCTATTCAATATCACCAGCTATACGTTTTGATCAAATTTTTCAACAATGAAAGTTGGGGCAAAAAACTATAATCGAAAAAGATTCCATCGCTGCAGTATGCAATGGAGACTTTAACTCTCGCCTTTTCACCGCTGATGCGTGGGTATTATATTCTTAAAAACCCTATTGAGACAATGAAAGAAAGCAATGTGAGCGACATTAATAATTAATTAAAAGAAATTTATATTATTTGGCTTTCATAAGCTAACTGAGATTGCGATGAGGACAAAAATAATGGATTGGTTCCTACATGTATAGCTAATCTGAAAGTAGGTACTTCTGTACATGAGCTTTTGGGGGAGCATAGATGTGCCGAAACTGTCACCTCTTCGTGGTGATCCCTGAAAATGGTCTCGACCGGCGAAGAAGAGTTTAACGCTTGGACTATCTATAACTTGGCGACAAGTTTTCTGAAAAGATAGCTTAGGGGTTCACTGGAAGAAACTGTTTTCTCTCTTTTCTCATATTCATGAAAGAAATTCTAACCAAAACCAGCTAGTAACTGGTTACGTAAAAATACGTTGATAAAGTAATTAGTGAGAGCATGTCAGATGTAACGCCCGATACTAACATATTTTGATGAAGGGTAGTCCGGTTTTGGCTAGCCGACTCGAAGGGAAGTTCTCTTCTCGGTCAATTCAATTGGCGGGAAGACTTTCCGAGATTGGCTGACTAACGAGATAGGCTTAAAGGTTCTTGGGGCTAGCTCCCCCCTGAACCTTCAAAAAGTTGAAAGAAAAATAAAAATCAATCACGGTCTCCGTCCTCCGGCAGAGACCTTCAACTTTCTATTTCAATTTCCTCTCGTTCTATTCCTACCTCTCGTTCTAACCCTACTTCGAGGGATTCTGATGACTCCCATCAACAACATAGGCAACAAAATAGCCCAAACACAACAGCGGACAACGAGCAGCCTAGCTGCTCGAATCATACTAGACAAATACACGTCATCGAATCATATTCCCTCAAACATGCCAAACCAAACTTCCAAATCCAATAACAATAATTCGAATAACCCTCTCGAACTCAATCTGACATTCCTTATCGGGTGTGCGGAAAAACCATTGTCACGTTCACATGGCGCGTGCTCATCCCGATGAGCACGACCAGCAAAAAGCACGGACAGATGCCAAGCAAAGTATGATTAATCCGAAGGCAAAAGTGACCATACGATACTGTATCGCGCAAAGTCAAGCTAAAGGCTTTGTAGTCTAATTTTAAGATACACGGGGGTCAGGAGCCCACTCAGTGTTTGTAGCGGTTGTGGTTTTCACCATTCCATAACGAAATAACCGAGGTAAGGGTAGACCTTAACACTTACCCGAGTGGATTTATTGAGCCATACACAATGAACAAATCTGCGTGCCTCAGGGTAAGCGAGGCCCCCTTAAATGGGGATTGTCTCTGGCCCTGAACAGACTTCAATCAACCGAATGATTGCCGATGGTGTAGGTAACCCGTCTGATTAAGGCCACTCGTGCCAAGTGCAGACGCTAAACACTCAGAGAAATCTGTACATCTGAGCTCTGAACGGGCAGCAACACCGTAGAGTCATTTAGAACGTCTCAAAGCATAAGTTTTTCAATCTATTAATATGAGTGGTATAAAATAGGCGGAAACATATATATATACATATAAACATATATATGCTACTTTTCTAGTTCTAGTTCTAGGTGTGAGAAGTGTCCCAGAGCCAAAATGTAAAATCATCCCACATCTCACGAAATAGCTAGCTCAGCAAAGGCACGTACATCGGTCTCATCAACCTCTGATCTTCCAATCATGGTTCAGAGCCCTCAAAATAATTTAGCTTTTGTTAATACAACTAGACAGAGGGGAAATACATGCAGATATATGGTCGCAGGGACCACATTTTTTTGAACACTAAATACAAATACAGGTATTTGCTTAGGGCCCAAATTTATGTTAACAGACTTCTCTGGGGTTAAAAAGCAATTTTTTAACAGAAACTCCAACATATGAGTTCAAACGAACATTTCTCTTTATCTGGTTTATAATTTCTTTTATTTTCGTTTTATTTGCTTGACGAAAAGTGAAGAAATATTTGACAGTTGGTCGTCATTTGCCAAAAACAAAACCCAGCTAACAGTTTTCTTGGGCCAATTCAAAGAAATTTCTTACGAATTAATGACTACAAGTAAATTTATTTATGAACTAAATGATTTTCGTGCGCCCGAAGGCAGAAGGAAGAGGTAACAACAATTGTGTGGCAGTGTACCGGTAAGAGCGTCGTTTGAATATCTACTTCTTTTTTCTTCGTTCCTTTTGTTAGTGAATAAAAATGAGTAGTTAGGTAGGCATACCCTACCGCCGCTGAGGGTATGGGGCGGTGCAAGTATGAGGGGCGGTGGGGGGACATTAGACAGTTACCGACGCACTACGCTATATACGTAAATCATTTATTTATTTTTTTCTTTAATTTTTTGTTTGTAATGCGGCACCACGGGCCGAGGGCAACTGCTCTCCCGACCAAGATCCAGCGGGCCACGTTACAACAATGAAAAAAAAAAAGAAGAAAATTTTATATAAAACAAAAGTGAAAAAACCAAGAAAGAAGAATAAGAGTAAAAAGTGAAAGAATAATAAGCAACATTTTTTATGCGCAATATATTTTCATCGGCTTTCTAGTCACGTGAGTCTATTTTATTAATTTTTCATTATTATGAGAATTGAAATTCCATTGACAGCATTGAATTATTATTTATGTGTATTTTATGTTGTTGATCATATAAATTTTTTCGCTTTGTACCGGCATTTCGCTAAATAATATATACACCTACATAAATAAAAATAACACAACTTTCTCGACACTACCAGAAAAACCGCATGTATCTTTACTCCCTAAACCATCCACCATGAAACATCTATCTTTCAGTTCTTATTTGATATCAATTTCCGTAGTTTATCTTTCCACCTATCCAACTGAATATCTTATTTTTCCTACAGATTTTTGTAAGCCTATGGTTCCCATTAATTCTTACACATTAAAATGTCCAATTGACCATCCCCACCTTCCTCCTAAATCGAAAAATTGATTTGATGTGATGTGCAGAACAACGCGTCATATGGAAAACGAGGATTCTAGGAGGTCTTCTAGAATGATTACATTTTTTCAAAGACCTGTAACGTCCGCGTACAATTGTAGCGTAGGGATTCCGTCGGCCCGCTTCGACCACTACTCTATAACAATAGTAAGTAATAAGTAAGACCGTTATAACGGTCTGCCGTTAGGCAAAATCACAAAGAGAAAAGGGCAGTTCTGTTTTTGATTTGACTTGAGGAAGGACAGTAAATTTTAAGCTGAGGTGCTGTGAAGCATGGGTAAGAGTTCGGCATTGAAAGACGGTTTTCGTACAGAAGAAAATTTGTTAATATTAAAAATATTAGAAAAGAACAAAAATGATTAAAAAAACAGACCTGAACATATACAAACGCAAATTTAAAAATTTCACAATCAGAGTGCTTAGATGCGTTTCATTCATATATAACATCTACCGAGCCCATATTAGAACACCCTCCTCCGCTCTGCAAAAGGAGAAGTACAAATGAATTATGTAAAGATCATATAACAGTAAGACCATGTGATGTAACTTATGACCTTTACAATAATAATTTTAGTGATGGATAATTTTTGGGCGGGAAGACTTCTAGTCTTTATTCAGATCATTACTTACTGGATGTCTCTGAATGAATAGAAATCAACAACCAACCCGAACCCGAAAAGTTCTGCATCGAAAAATACAAAAAAGTCGTCCACGTAATGCCGGATGTGAAGGCACTAAGAGAGGTCGTGAAGAGTTTAACTTTTCACTACAAAATTGTCCAGCTTCATTTGGACGAAGTGTTTACGAATCAGGACAGCGTATATTCTCGGTCAGCGGACCGATTGTATGGATGCACCTACATCGATGGGAAGGCAGAGACGTGCAGGACAATAATATGTTTCGGCGTACGTAGCATCTTAACGCCTTTCAATATGCTACTCGCCGCTATACCGAACATTAGCACGCGTTACCACGGCGGCGCAAAGTTCTTCAACACTATCCTGGACGTCATAGAGGAAATCGGGCTCGACCTCAAAGCGGTCGTTTGTGACAAATGTACGATAAATAGGACATTTGTAGCCAATTTTGAGAACGGCATTTACAAATAGAAAAAGAAGGGACGGAAAAATATACACAATCACCGTCATATACGACTACATCCACATATTGAGATCGCACCACCGAAAAATATACAGAGACGTTGGCAAAAAAGATCCAAGCTCGGAAGACAAAAAAAAGCCGCGAATGTAAATTTTGGGAAAGAAGAGGCGCCATAGCGTCGAACGTCGTACCGCGATTGCCCTTTGAAATTGCGAGATTCTACAATTGCATGACACCGGCGGTGTTAAAGGCGGCGCTTAATAAGAAGCAAGTGCATGGAAAAAAAGCGAAAAAATATAATTGTATGACCAAATGGTTCAACATTTTCCATTACGCGCAGATAAACGTCGCCAGCTGGGAGCAGCAGAAGGCGACGTTAAAAACAGTAGTACAATCCACTAAGTGTAAATTTAAGACGGAAATGATGTCGGTCGACACCCGGCTAATGATAGATAATTTCTTATTAACAATAGACGAATTGCTGAAAGATTTACCTGGCGTATCCATCAGCGGCTACAGATTCAGCCAGGATCCACTCGAATGTTTTTTTACCAACATATCATTAAACAATAAAAGAAGAACGAGATCTTCACAGGATATCCTAAAACTAGCGGCAGATTTGATAAAATTGCAAATGCAATGTTGGAGAGCAGGCCACCCGAGAAGTGATTATGAAACAATAATGCAGTTGAATTACTATATTCCACCAGAGTCCGAGGAAGAATTCCAACCTTACGGCCTGGATGGAGTGGTATATTGTGACCTGATAAGTGCGTTGGGCCAATTGAACCCAAAGAAGAAGAAAAAGAAGAAGACTACTTCCGGCAGCTCACGGGGTATGGAATAGCGAAATACATCCGTGAGCAGCTTCGGTGCCAACAATGTCTGCAGGATCTCACGGTAAAGAAAGAGAATGCGTGCGAGGAGGAACTTCTAGTCTTTAGTCAGATCATTACTTATTGGATATCTCTGAATGAATGGAAATCAACAAAATGTGCAAAATGGGACACCAGTCATGACTATATATTTATTTGCCTGATATTTGGAATTAGCGGGAGTGGCTAAGTGAGCATGCCAAGCTTTGTGGAGAAGATTTCTGGGAAAACTCATTTAAGGAATCATGCCGATTATCATTGGGTCGTAGAATTTCAGTAAGTTTCGCTGATGGAGATTGGGCACAAGCTCAATTTACACACGCTAAGACGGTCAGCAAAATTATGTGGTGGAAAAACGTAACTCTTTGTTCAAGTGACATAAACCTAAGAGTATCTCATCAGTATGAGAGGGACCAACATTTTATTGAATCTGTAATGGCCTTAATGTTTTATGAAAGATGTCAGGATATAAGTAAAATTAGGAATAATGAGAGAGTTCCCCCAATGGAGCTTTCCTACTTAGCGCAAAAGTATCCTGCAATGTGGCCCGCATACCTAATTATGGTCTACTTACTTTACTTGTCGATAAGAAAAAATAACACCATTTAAAACTTCAAATAATGGATCCACAGGAGTTGGAAAGAAAAATGGACAAAGTTTCATTATATAATTGGCAATTAATTGAAGACGACCAACTGCGTGGACCAAATGGCATAATTCTATCAAAACGCCTTCTTTTAATACCGAAGATTATAAGTATGCGTGCAGAGATATGGACAGAAATAACCAAAAGTTGTAAATTAAAATCATTTGAACGTCAACTCGCTGAACCATTCGTTAAAATATTAAATACGACAAACATAGAACTTGTACGAAATTCGGAATCAATTGATTTGATTTCTGTTGGAATCTTTAATTACCCTAAAGTTTGGGAATATCATTTTTACTGTCGCATTAGTAAAATTAAAAACTCAATAAACAAAAATTTGAGACGTAAATCTCAATCAAGGGAACAAAGGAATTGGATGAAGAATCAATTCGATAGATTGATTATAGCGAATAGAACAAATCATCAATCTGTTGACAGAAATCAAGATATGTTTGAATCATTTTGGCCACAATATTGTTTTGATTGTCAAAAAAAAAAAAAAAACAGATGACTTGAAATTGTCATAAAACATGTGCCTTAGCTTTTGCCACAAGTGACTCATTTTAAGCGCGAATCAAACATTTAGATCTGAAGACGAAGAAGAAATTCATGATCCTTAATAATACTTCCCCCGAAATTCTCAAAAAATCATTTTCTTTCCCTCCCTTCTTCCTATTTCCGATCTTCTTTGTCGGAATAAATGCCAGAAGTGCTCTGTCTCGTTCCGTATAATGAGATATCGTGCTATCTGGAGTCGTGGGCATGGTTTTCTTGAACAAGAAAACCTCAGCTGTTACGTGCAAATACCGTTATCAAGTGATCCCAAAGGACACCATCTACAAACAATTACAACTTCATCACTTACTTATGTACTAAATCATATGTACCTACAATTTGTCAATTTCTTGAATGTTCGAAACTGGTAATGATATCTTATATTGCTCCAACCCGCTGGAGAGTCTTTGATCAAATTGTACTGAGAATTAATCTTATAATTTTATAAATTGCTGAAAGCAGATCATTGGAATGACTGCTATTATGAAGAGAACGCGAATTTTCTTGAGGAAGACGTTCGTTAAAATCGTAATGTTATGATTTGATCATATACCACAAAGGAAAATTAAATATAGCACTAAACTTATTAATAATTAAGAAGAAAATAAAAACAATTCTGTATTAAAGATTATTGAGGAAAACTTTGATTGAATACAAAAATAATATGGAAAGTTCGATGTACTCTGCTTACGTTGCAATGAATTATGCTTTAGAAAAAATGAGAAAATATTGGTGCTATCGCTTACCGATATATGACATTATGCAGATGCTTGCGCGATCGACATTGTCAATTAATCTTGTTTAATTGCTCCTTTCAAGAGATATTATCGGTTTCACGCAGCGAGAATAGAGAAAACCTTGCTGCTTGAAATTACATTTTGTCCAATTTTCTTGTTGAGATGACAAGGTTATACATCAAGACATATATCATCTGTTGACGAAAACGCACCGCTGAAGAATTGGTTGTGAAAATAATTGCTAAAGGCATCCGTGTAGTATGGAAACTGTAAAAGAGTTTTAATATAAATTGAAAAATGAAGTTGTTAACAAGTTTGGAATATTTACTTGAACATATGCGGTGCTTAAACAAAATAGATATTAATTTTTTAAGCATTGCTTGTTCGCGATAGTGCCCTTAAAGAAATTTTTAGCATTTGGTGTTGTTCTCTCAGTCTTGTTCCAACAAGGTTTCCTTTACATGATTTATCGGATTGTAAGACGTACTAAGTTTGCAGGTGGTCGCTGAAGATACCCGCCTCATCGAAAAGAAGCACATATTAGTTTGGCTTTGGCTTTAGTATTATATCAGCAGTTTTGGTTTTGGCAGATATGCCGAGTGAATTAGACGAAAAGGATGAGCAAGCATAAAAGCCGGAGCCATTTTGTATTGCCTGGGGTTTTTGTAATTGAGGATGTCTGAACTACCAGCTCCGTGACCACGTTGATTATCGTGATTGTCAACGAACACTAACAAACGTTCAGATGGCATGAAGCCCCATTCCGGTCCCCAATTAATCAGCCAGCGAAAATCATCTTTTCCCCGAAAAACTTTGCTTATTCACGCTGAGTAATGAAACTCGGTAACGAAACCCAAATTCACGTATTCGTACTTTGACATTGCCTCTCCGCCCAGGTCCACGACTTGTTGGTAAATAACAGGTCGTTCATTAGAAACGAAGTCATGAGTCGTACTCAAATTACTTAAACGTTGAAATTCGTCTGAAAATTATGAAGAATAAGAAAAAATTTTCGAGAATTGCGTTACGACATTTACCTTCAAATCCGAAGGCCACCTATGCTTAGCCGCGTCCACGCGAAACTCAGCAACACAAAACCTTAGTAATTTGTTCATAAAATCTACTAAGTGTTGTTGCACACTAGCTTTGCTTTGATCCAAATCTTTTAGACCAACCGGCTCGCAATTGCGTACTTCGCGAGCGTCATTGTAATTATTAACACTGCAAGGTGCATGAAAATCGAAGTATGAATAAGGAATAGCGGGGTAATCTTTATTGTACGCCGACAAATGATTGGAGTCAGAGTAGACACATTGCATCGCTCTCGCTGGCATTCTTTTATTTCTTTATTTGCTATATGAGTTCTATAATTTTTGCTTTTTGTAGGTTAACAATTTCATAAAAATCTAGCGTCATTTCCGCCATTTTGAACTATTATGAAACGAAGTGTAAGAACTCGGCTTTTCCATTTTCTTTGATTTTAGAAAACATATTCGTTTGCTAATTTTTCGCGCAAGTAAATTTAAAGTAAGTCGTTTGTCCTTTCGCATATAAATTTAGAGAAAATGGAGAAAATGTATGCAAACTTCAAGTTGGGCGTTCGCCATTGTTCACTGAGCAGAACTTTATTGGAACTTTTTATTTTATATGTAATTCGAGTTCTATAATTTTTTCTCTTTTATAGGTTAGCGATTTCGCAAAAATATATAATTGTTTTTTCTTATTTTCCGCTGAGACGAAATTATACGAACCTTGCTTCTCCATTTTGAGCGATTTCTTACACTTTGTAAGTTTTTTTTTTGAGATGTTGAGTTAAAATGGACCAAGCCACTTTGTAAATTTTCCGATATAAGAAAATGTAATGGCGTTTGATGGGCACCACTTTAAAGAATTGTAAAAATGTAAAGAAAGAAAAATGGAGGAGAACTGTGCGAAGTTGTGCACAAATACTTTGGCAATACCATTTATAAAACGGTGGAACGTTTATAAATTGGTATAGAAGAAGAGATGTAACAAATTTAACAAGATGTGTTTGGGCAGCACTCATATTCATCAGAGCTATAATTTTTTGTTTTTTTCATGTGATTATTGTTAAAAATGCTTTTTTAGTTGCATTTTATTTTTACAGTCTACCTAGTAAGGAAGTAAGTAGAAATAAATGGTAAATAAATATATTGGAAATAACGGAGGCATTGTACAAAAATTAAAATGTGCCATGAATTTTGTGTCAACTAATTCTATTCATCTATTTCTTAAAGATTCACATTTCGATATATTCACACATTTTTTCCCATAAAAAAGCGATATCGATTTTCATGTGGTGTTTACAAGATTCCAAGATGGAACAGAGTAAATTTTTCATTCTTGTGGCATTCTTGCTTGCTGAATATTTTCGCGTTTCTTGATAACTTCACTGGTATTTTTCAATCGCTTGTGATGTCGAAAAAAAAATAATAAACAAACTATGCTTATCTATGTCAAAACAAAATTTTAAGAGCGGTTTTCGGAGATTTTGCTGAGATGCTTAAGTTATAAAATCTGTGTCCTGTGTCCTTTTAGCAAAAAAGTAATGGTGCTATGTAAATTTTATCAACAAGGAGCCTGTCGCTTTGGTTCTAAATGTCACAATGAGCACTTCGATGTAAAGCAGGTAAACATGATTTCTAAATAAATAAATAGTTCCAATACAATATAAGTCGGCAGCTTTAGATGCTACTGCTTTAAGGGTTTAGTGTTAAAATCATTTTAATACATCGTTTTCATGTCGCAAAGACATTGGCGAACTGTTGTGATGATAATCATTTCCTAAAGTTAATTTAAAATAAGCGCAACAATACCTTTGAAGAATAAATGCATTTTTTGTCTTGTTCTCAATAAACTTCTATATAAAAAAAAGGTAGTCAAGACGGATGTGGACGCAGCTATAAATGGCAAACAGTG
Source organism: Glossina austeni (assembly GCA_000688735.1). Lineage (NCBI taxonomy): Eukaryota > Metazoa > Arthropoda > Insecta > Diptera > Glossinidae > Glossina > Glossina austeni. Next base: position 443,074 of record KK502575.1, read on the forward strand.
GCCATTTTCTTGCTATGGGCCTTTTAAGGACAAACCGTGTTTACCTAATTTCATTGAGGACCAATCATTTGAAGAAATACGCTTGATGTGCTACGAAGCTAAACAAAAAAATTATTTTGAGCAGTTTCATCAACAATTTCTGAAAGAAGCCATGGATGTCAATTCGAAAATGAAGGCTTTACTTCAATTTACTCCAGAAATAGTTAATGTGATTTGTAAAGTTTACGACGTTGCTGTGGAGACTATTGCGACAAAGTCGAATAATCCTTTTGGCTTAGGTGGAAATGTTGGGGCAGTAAATACTAGTTCGTTGTTTGCTAAACCAGTGTTAGGGCCCAGTACAAGTATGTTTGGCACTGGTAGTGGTGCTAATGCCACTAATACTTTCGCAGTTTCTAATACAAACGGTAGCATCTTCGGAGGTACCGCTACAAATCTATCAACGGGGAACAATATATTTGGCGGTCAGACACAAACGTCAATATTTGGTCAATCGAACAAGTCTACGAATTCGATATTTGGAGGTGGAAATGCAAGTAACCAAAATCAAGGGTCTATTTTTACTCAAGCTCAACCCCTCGCAGGAAGTGGTAATGTTTTTAATCAGCAGCAAACGCAGCAGTCCAGTCCGGGATTTGCTCTTTTTGGACAGGCAGCTCAACAATCAGTACAAGGCTCTAGCTTTTTCAATCAAACCCAACCACCGCAGCCAACAACAAGCGTTTTTGCTCAAGCTCTGGCACCGCAACAACAAAATACGAACCCATTTACACAAGCAGCCAATCAGTCTGGACAAAGTTTATTTGCTTCGCAATCCAATGGTGGTCAAAACTTATTTACTCAAGCAGTGCAACAACAACCAATGCAGCCTATTGCAGGGCAAACAGGTTTTACCCAACCAAACATTTTTGGACAAACTATTCAACAGCAGCAACCCGTACAAAACACTGCACCTTTTATGCAGAGCGCAACCCTATCACAACAACAACAACAACAACAACAACAAACATTAGGTCCCTTCCAACAAGTTGTAACTCAAACATCAGAGCAGCAAATGGCACCACAGCCGCTAGGCACCTCTGTGTATAGTCGTTTAGAGGACTTAACAGCTGAAGAAATTGAGGCTTTTAAAGCAGACAGTTTTCTGCCAGGGAAGATACCCTTCAATCCGCCACCTAGAGAGTTAATTAATTAAAATATTTAAGTGAAAAGTGTGTGTATGTATTCCTTTTTATATATAAAATGTGTTTCTACAATTTTATTTTCCAAAATCCTCAAAAACATTTAAATGTTGGCAGTGTTAGATAGGGTATTAACTGCAGAAGCAGTAACAGGTGACTCATTAAAAACTTCATTTAGTGATGCTTGAATACGACAATCCGCCGGTTGTATAACATTCAAAACGTTAGCGGCTTGGTCAATAATCGGAGTTTCCACCTTGCTTTGAATTGCATTTTCCCAGAGTAAGTCAAACGGGTATTCCAACGGTACCCGTTCCAGAGGGCACTCGTCCCGATTTGGCGCCGTTGCCAAACATACATTGGCGCCTTTGGTGTGCATTCGCTCCAAGAGAGCAACGTTAAGTTTTTCAGCACTTAACGAAGTTATATATTTAAATAATTGTTCTTTGGAGTGATTGTGCACACCTTTTCTCGCAAAAAACTACAAGATGGCGGAAATTTATTATTAGATCTTGATTTTTATACAAATTTAATGCAAGTACCGTTATAATATTGTTGCAATCTCTCATTAAAAATTCTAAAGCATTGGGATGATGGGGCTCCACGGATTGCGCCACATCAATAAACCAACATTTGCCGTTATGCCATAAAATGTTGTATTCACTTAAATCACCGTGCACTAATTTGGCCTCATTAAAGAGTTTATGCATGGCATCAACAACCTCATCATAAGCTACACACCACTCGCTGTAACTAAGTAAAGCGTCTTTTAGTTTCGGAGCTGCCCTATTTTGATCCCCGATAAATGACATGACCAGTACATGTTTTTTTAATATAACCACTTCGGGGCAATTTATACCCACTTTTTTAATACGCATCAAATTAAACATTTCCTTCTCAGCCCACATATTTATAATGACGAAATTATTTTGTTTGCTGAAACGCACATTGAAACGATCCTTGAAGCGATAATCGTCCTTAATGTAACGATCGCGTTGTTTGAAATCATTAAGAGTTGTTTTAAAAATTTTAACGGCGCATTCTTTTGGCACAATTTTTGGTAATTTCGGATCACAGCCCGTAAAGATCGGATTAGAATAAGCATGTAAAATAACAGCTTCTTTGCCAGTGGATATAATGCCATCAATTTGTTCCAAAACTTGATTATTAATTAGCTTATATAAAAGCAAACGTGTGCGACCATCAACACCTTTTTCTGCGGTGGCCGCATTATCCTTGCGATCTTGCATTCGGTTTTTTTTATGACCTTTACGAGCATGAGTTTTCAATTGGTTAAATACCTACAGACGAAAATATACAAAAAAGTCTTTTTGTTGATGTTCATAGAATACGTACGCTATTAGACAATTTCATGTCGAAACCTGCACCATCCCCAGTAGCCACTTCCAAAGGGAAGGACATCATACGGCAGGCATTACGCACTCCACACAAATTAGCATCATGTTTGGTGATCATTCCTCCTTCTTCGTCCACAGTATAGCCGCATTTAGGTATGGCTTCCAGCAATCGTTCATTCGACTCAAATCTATCCCAATCATGTTTCTCCTTAAAAAATTCGTGTCCTTCTGCGATATCATCCTCTAGCTCCTCTCCTACATCGCGCAAATAAGGTTTTCTATATTTTTCCAAGGACAATGTTATTTTGGATTGTTTATTCTTAGCCTTTTCAATTCGGTTTAAATCGTCATTGTATTCACGATCAAACTGGGCTTGTAACATTTGTGCTATTACGGCATCCGATTCACAATCCGTCAAGACAGTTGCCTCTGCTATTGCCAATTCCTCTTCTTCTGATTTAAGAAAATCTAAAACTTCTCGCGGCAAATTGGCCTCAAAATCTCCTCTTGAGATATTATTATGCAATTCATCCAATTGCTCCTGTTTTTTGGCCTCCTCAATGTTTTGCTCTTCAGTTAACTTTCGTCTTTCCCGTTCATTTGCTAACTTCATTTGTTTTTCTTGCTCCACAATAGCTGCAAAATTCATTGATTCTATTGGTGGTTTAGTAATTTTCCCCCATGGAGTAGCATTACTGCTGCCTGACATTCTATTCGCTTGGTTAAGTAACTTAAAATTGAATGAAACTATGAAACTACGTATTAAACTTTAAATTATTAAATTTTTGGATGAAATTGCAAACTCTTGCTGGGAATAAAAGAAACTAAATTGTGAAATTTATGAAAAGAAATTTCAATAATAAACCGAAAGAAAGAGTAAAATAGAGGAAGAAGAAAGAAATGACAATATCATCGGCTAATAAAGCAAAAAGTGGCAAATGGCAATACTCTTTTCTAATAAGAAACGTGAATTGCAAATCAGAACTTAAGTTTTTTGTAAAATTCTAAAAAAATGGTTTTATAAGAAGAACTTTGTATTTTTAAACAAATTTTTTCTTTTCAAAATTTAAATTTTTTGCTTTGTTTTAACTATTTATTTAAGTATTATTAATTTTGTTTTCTAATTACCGCCGTTTGTTTTAAAAATGCAACATTGAACTGGTCATACTAACTATGAACAACTAATGTGAGCAAAGCAAAATGTGAGCTTTAAGTTTTCGCTTGATTTGACAGCCGGTATGTCCCAGCTATTATGCATTTGTAATGCAAAAAACTCGAAGCTTTCTTCATACGTAATTAGTACCTTGTAGTAACGTAACCTATACGTAAAAAAAAGGTTAATATTAATTTTCCAAAAAGCATTATGAATTCATTGACAATTAAGAGAACATTAGTATATGTAGATTTATAAGAAGAAAGAAAAAAAGTGCAAGATAATCTTTATTACAATTAACAAATAGGTCTAGAAAAAAGTTCTCGGTGTTTATTTATAGAACATGACCGACACATTTGACACTGGCTTTGTACGATATATCTTTTAAGAGCTAAACGTAATGACTGCATCTGCAGCACGCATCAAATTGGTATGGTTGGAAAAAATAACCATATCATTAAATTTTACTTGTATAATAAAGCAAAAAATAGTGATCTTTCTTTGATGAAAAGGCCCGGTTATTTACGTTTCATAAGTTTGCATTATCAATAATTTATTACGAAGCTTAACGCTAGAACGTCATTGTGATTCTTTTTAGTTTTCCATCTTCAAAAAGAACGGTTGTAAAGCAAGTAATGTTCCAAAATTTTTTGATGAACCTATATTTATATGAAAAGACCTTTAAAGACCTATAATCACTTGTATTCCCACCTAGCCTAGTGGTCAAGATGCCCGTGACAAAACCGCTGGTAGTTCTAGCGTTAATATCAATTTCAGCAGAATCGAAAATATATATATACAGACCAGATGGTGCTTAATATATATTATTCGTATAATTTTGTTTTATTTTCATAAGTACATCAAGCTGACGGTGTCTAGTTTGCTTGCCAATGCAAATGCATGAAGCTATGTGTTTCACTTTGCGTCCATGCTGCGTAGAATTGAGAGAATTTATTTCTAATGTCATATTCTTAGTTTAAATCGGATTTTGGTATTTATTTAAAAAAGTATAACCCATCTAGTTATAGTTCCATTTCCATATGAGTACTCGAATAGGAAAAAGAGGTTCTTTTATAATCTTTCTCATATTTAGCAATCGTGAAGTTAGGTAGACGTAAAATTTGAAAAACGAAACTCAGCGGTTGTATGAAGTAAAGAAGAAAAGTCAATGCGTAACTTTATGCATTTCAAACATTTAGCCTGTTTAACACCTATACAGACCCCCTTTGTTTAACACGATTTCGATACGCTATGGTACGAATTAATTATATTAAGCATGGAATGCTTTTATACTACATTAGGTATTTAATAAACAATTAAATGAATCGATGAGATGGTATGGAAAGAAGGAATATTTAATAAAAAAAATCTAAATACACTGAAAGAAATTCATACTAAAAAAAAGTAATGGCAAAGTGATGTTTTTAATATTTGCATATGCTTCTCACGTGTTTTTCATATTGTAATTTATGAATGAATGCATTTATCATTCGTTTGAATTTTATAAATGTTTTCCAATTCAAAGTTGGAAGCGGTGCTGAATGAACGAAATTTCTCATCTTATAAAAAGAATGTATACTAGCTTTGGGGAGCGGCTTTTTTTCCTATTTTAAATTGTGTGGGAGTGTTGTTGTATTTATGTAATTTTGATTACACGATTGTACACGATTCTAATTTAATATATACGATTTTTAGTCAATTTATCTCATGTGCGCCTTTCGCTTCTTCGTTTGCTTTCCATTACTGACACGCTTAAAGTCGTAAGCAGTAACCGTTTGAGTACCCAGCATCGCGATCGTGCTGTTCAGATTTCTTGTCGAGAAAACTCAGACAATTTTGAAAAAAAACTGTAGAAAGAGCAGCGCGATCGCGATGTTTAGATTTTATGTCAAAACTGTGTGGGTTTTCTCGACATAAAACTCTTCTTCGGCAGTGTTTCTTCAAAACCGTCTGGTACTCAAAGGGTTAAGAACTAAAGCCGAAAATTGGGCCACAGATATATATATTAAATCGCTGGTTACGGGCGAATTTTATTTAAGTGGAAAGATTGTATGTGATGGCTGAACCAACAGGTTAATAGTAGACAAAGAACGGCAGCTGATAGCCTACAAGAAATGTTCATCTCACATCATCACTAAAAATGTCTTCTTAATCTGAGTCTTAGTTTGAGAGAATGGATATCAAAAATTCACTCTCTAAGGTGTACAATACTTTTTTACTTATTATATACAAGTCCTTATGTATGGGTTCGTGTATGCATTCGTGTATTCATTACAAACCTGTAAAAATTAAAAATCAAAAAAATTTTTAAATTTATAGGCAGGAGGCTCGTCTTTTCGCCTATCCGCAAATGGTCCACATAATAAAAGCAAATGCAAATACAACGTAAATTTTCAATGCAAAATGTTTTATGAGTTAAAGACGAATCTCTCAAGCACTCACTTGTAGTGTGATATTTAAGAAAAATTTCGTGTAAACTTAAAAGAAAGCCTCTAAAGCCTCTTGAAACAGTATTTGTGTAGAAATAATTATATGTAGAAAGCATATTAAAAATTATTATGAATTTCTCCATTAAATCACTAATAAAAATTAAATATTTGTGTAAATTATTTCTTTACTTACACCTATTTATGAGACTATCTCAGCTATATCTGCGTTAATCTTTAAAGTCATTGTAATATTAAATGACTTCAAATATAACGTTTTTTGACCTCATTTTTGATTTGATTTATTTTTAATTCTTTAATCGTAGGGCAGCTGATGCTAATCATATATTATATCAGGTCATCCATTGTGTGGTTCCGAAAGTAAGATTTCTGATTGAGATTCGAGTCATGTCATCATTATCTGTGGATTATATAAAATGACTTTGTATTGAATAGGGATTATTGGTCCGTCTGATGCTTTTAAAGGGCTTTTACGTATGATATGGAGGCGGAAAATATCAAATTTTGAATGTAAGAATAGCTTTGCAGTCATCGTCAATGTCGAACACTCGACAGATACTATAACTGATTTTTTGTAGTAAAAATTATGATGATCTCGACTTGGACGATAAGTGACTTCAAAATGATGCATCATGCAATATATTGCTCGGCAAGAAGAATTCATTGGAAAAGAAATTGAATTGATTGTAAAATCTTCAAAAATAGCTAAGCGAATTTGCCGCAACGATCGTGCCAGCCATCTCTGTTGGATGGCTTTGTCAGAGCTATGGGTTACTCTAACGACCCTGATCATTAAAATTATTCGCCTTATAAGAGAGAAATAAGTGCGGATTTGTATGAAAAAGTGACAAATATTGATATTCCAGGAATGAATTTTCGCAGAACTCTAGAGTCATTTACATGAAATCATTTTTTTATATAGTAATGGCTTGAATGAATATGTAAGGGATTCGTGTTGATATATATCTCTTACCGTTTAGCTTTTGTTACAAATTAAAAGAAAAGAAACTGAAAAACACTTAAACGCATATTTGTGCGCAAACACATCGTATGCATGTGTGTGTGCAGGGATATATGGGGATGAGAATAAAAATGCGTATAAAACTAACAAACCTGATTGCTATTTATACTCTACATCACGTGCGGTATAGGGTATGCTAAGTTTGTGCGGACGGTCGCAACACCCACAACGACTTGAATTAGATGCACTTTTTATCTAAACTTGTCTGTCCGTCTGTCCGTCTAGTAACTATCCATGAAATTTGCTACACTAACGTTTTTTGGCCCAAAAATAATTTTCTATTCGGATCGGATGGTTTTTTCGACTACATCTCTTATAACGACTTGTTCTGATAAGTTGTGGTATGAAAAAATATAGCAATTTTTTGCACCTCTTTTCATACAACCGTTCCTAAGGAAACTGAACATTTATAACATAGAAACGACTAATTTTCAATGCTTCTGGATGAGAATTCGTTCATAATAATAACTTGAAATAAAAATTAACGAACCAAACCGAATTAACGGATCAAACCGATCATATAGGAGTTCTAATGAGAAGGTAAAGGTTTATATGCAAAAAAGATTCAATTTTCAATATTTTATGATGAAAGTATATGCTTAGAAAATCAATCATAGGGAATTTGGATCACATAGATATATCTTTTAGACCGCATCATGTATGGGGATGAAAGCAAGTTGCTCTTCTAGGGCGATAAAGCTTAGTTTGTGGTTTTTTGTGATTTATTGTGTGTTGTGTTGAGTGTTGACAAGTAAATGAAGTTTTTTAAATTTAGTCACTGACCTTTGAGTATCCGTCGATCTGAGGGCTTTCATAAAAATTATACCTTTACACAAAAATAATTTATTTATAATTTATTATTATTATATATAATTTATTATTTATATTTAATATTTTTAAGTAAGCGAATGTGATGTAAGGGCATTTAACGGTCAGCGTTGCCCAACTATAGCATACTTACTTGGTTTAAAAATAGTTTCAATAATTCGTTTCTAAGCTAACTAAGCGAGCAGATGGCATTACTTGTTGTTGCATTTAGTGTTAGTTGTTATTGTTGGATTTATAATAGGATTTAAATATAACAGAGATTTGGAATTTATGGCACATACTTGGAATTCTTCTGCTCGCTTTTAGACAATGTAAGAAGAAGACCAAGTGACCTTCTTTTACATAAAAGATAATTATCTGTCAGGAATGAGATTATTTTCAATATATTTTAGGCAGCTGAAAAATAATTTGGCCCCAAACAATAGACGTAGATTTCACTAACACAAATGTCAATATTTCTGATTATGTACGGGATGATGGAGGAGATTGTTATCAGTTGAGGATGAAATAATTTACGCTATTCGGCGAGATTGTGTAACATCAACGATACGAACTCGTTTCGAATCTTTCTAAAGTAAATGAATTCTCGGATTTTCTTGTTCAGAGGAGAGCGCAAGGTATGCTCATAAAGGGATTAGCATCTCGTAAGTAATCGCCCGCCTTAGAAAGTTGGCTTGAAATTTTCATTTAACACTTTCTTGCTTTCTTCGAATTTTGTAAGTCAAAGAAATTTATATAATAAGTTTGTACTTATGGTTTTTATACCCTACACCCACTTGTGGCACGTGAGTATACCCACTTGGGACTTGAGATAGACGCAGCTTTTATTAAGCCAACCGATTTACAACAACTCTCTGAATCAATTTGAACTTGTCTGTCCGTCTGGGCGTCTTGTTTTGTTCTGCTCAAGTCATAGGTCTTAATTTGTTATACCTATCACCGAAGGATGAGGGGTGTATACACTTTGTTAAAACGTTTACAACGCCAAGGAGGAAGTTTCAGTGACTTCACAAAATTGTATATATATTCTCGATCAACATCATATTCTGCATCGATTTAAGCAAGCCAGGCTTGAGATAACGTTGATGGGTATTAAAGGTTAGGTCACGAACGAATATAATTTTCGCGCTTGCTGCTTTTTTTAAATCTTTTACAGGATAACTGTGAAGGGTGTATAAGTTTCGGTCGCAATTGACTATAAAATTGTTATTTGTTAAGAGATGTTGATGCGATTTCATATACTGACGAAGGATGATCGTTATTGAAAACGGTTCGGATTGCACTACCTTTTCGATCATTTCTCCTATNTTTCCTATTTTAAATTGTGTGGGAGTGTTGTTGTATTTATGTAATTTTGATTAGGATTTACGGATCAGGATTAGGAAATACGATTTTTCCAATTTTAAGGGAAATATTAAGGGAAAAATTTTCACAGTTGCAGTTTTGGTGAACTCTTAAACCCATCTTCATAACATGCTCAGCAAATGTAGTAAAAAATTTTTTGATAGCTTGTTTCAAAGATTCATCTCAAGGCGAGCAAATTGGATTAGATTTCTATCGTTCCGCTAGAGCGAGCTTAGCGAAATTTTATAAATTGATTCTGATAAACGGGTGTTACGGTGGCATTGTCGTCATTTGCGGTCAATATTTTTGTGTAATTCACAGGGGGATGGGCGTAACTGTGTGAATATTTGGAGAGTCAGAGATCCTTCTTTCCTTATATACGGCAGGCGTTTGTTTTAAAACTCTTATTTGTTAGAGTTGCTCAGCTATTCGGTAAAGAAGGATTTATCTATAACTTGACAACGGGTTTTTCTCTTGGAAGCCTCAGAGGAGTATCGGAAGAGAATTCTATTTCCTGCGAAAAGAGGACATTTTCCTTCCCCCATTCGGTTCTCTGCCATGAAGGCCACCAAACATGCTCAAGCTCAAGCATTGTAGCACCATGTGACAAAGGGCTCGGGTGCAGTTGGGTGTGTCTTGTGATGATGGAAGCATGATTTCCTCAAGAAAGGATAGTGTGTTTGTTGTATGGCCTTTCGGGATATATGAATGGTCCAAAGCAAAGTGTGGCTCCGGCTACGTACAGTAAGATAACACCCAAAGCTGTATAGCAAGGCGTAAGTCCTAAGGACAACATGTCAAAAAATGGAAAGACAGTAGATTGGTTCCAGACCAAGGGCGGCGGGGCTAGACGGACGGATAAAATGCCCTATACCGCCTTACAGTTATTCATATAGAGACTTTTCAAAACAATGCGGTTAACGGGAAGTGGTCGAAAAAGTGGTCCGATCCGAGCCATGTGCAGGAGCGTTTGTCCTTAGGCTAAAACGTGTAGTTGTAACAAATTTCATTAAAATCTCCCAAAAAGTGCGGTAGGTTGGTTAAACACGAGAAAACAAGGCGAGCAGGTGGACGGACAAGTTCAAAATTAACTTTTAAATCAATAAAATAAGAAAAAAACAAGGAAAGTGGGTCGACTAAAGACGTAAAAGAGAGCTCACTATTGATCTTCTATTTTACTTTTGAAAATTATCTTAAAATTGTACTATTGATTCAGATACTTTAGAAGCGAAGTTTTACCATGCTTTCTACCTGTCTCTCTCGATCTTCCTCTATCTACATCTTGTTTCTCACGCATACGAAAAAAATTGATTCGAAAGATAAGAATTTTGAAGCGTTTTTCATTAGTATGCCGGAAAAGTTCACAACGGATGGTGAGAGAGGGACATCGAGAGAGAAAGAGAGAGAGAGAGAGAGAGAGATATCGAGAACAAGAAAATTATTTATAGCCAAGTACAAAAACCGAACAGAAACAGGTAGAAACAGGTTTCTATCAAGCCACCTAAAGATTGCAATTTACTAGAGTTACTATTCCATTTGCGATAGAGAATCCATAAAGTGTATATTCTTGGGTACAATTTCTAATCGATTCTATATGCAATGCTAATCTGTACACGATTCTAATCTAATATATACGATTTCTAGTCGATTTATCCCATTTGCGCCTTTCGCTTGTTCGTTTGTTATCCGTTACTGACACGCTTAACGTCGTAAGCATTAACCGCAGCGCGATCGCGCTGTTCAGATTTCATGTCGAGAAAACCCAGACAGTTTTGAAAAAAAACTGTAGAAGAATCCCAAGCAGCGCGATCGCGATGTTTAGATTTTATGTCAAAACTGTGTGGGTTTTCTCGACATAAAACCCTTGTTCGGCAGTGTTTCTTCAAAACCGTCTGGGACTCAAAGGGTTAAGAAGCCGAAAGCCGAAAATTGGACCACAGATATATATATTAAATCACTGGTTATAGATCAATTTTAATTAAGTGGAAACATTGTATGTGATGGCGGAACGATAAATGGAAAAATATCTGTTAATTGACGCATCTTCAATGAATAAGACGTCAGGAAATTTTTATATCCACTAAGAAAATAGATCGCTATAGCAGTTACTTTAAGCAGCTCGGTGAAAAAATTACCATCATTTGCTAACCAACACGTTAATAGTAGACAAAGAATGGCAACTGGTAGCCTACAAGCGATATGGATCTACCATCTACCGCGCAAATATTATTCTACGGCTAACTGAAAGGCCAGCGTACAAGCAGTTCCAATCGATCGACTGAGATGTCGCCACTAAAAATGTCTTCTTAGTCTGATGTCTTAGTTTGAGAGAATTCACTCTCTAGGGCGTACAATAATTTTTTACTTATTATATACAAGTCCTTATGTATGGGTTCGTGTATGCATTCGTGTATTCATTACAAACCTGTAAAAATTAAAAATCAAAAAAATTNATTTATAACATAGAAACGACTAATTTTCAATGCTTCTGGATGAGAATTCGTTCATAATAATAACTTGAAATAAAAATTAACGAACCAAACCGAATTAACGGATCAAACCGATCATATAGGAGTTCTAATGAGAAGGTAAAGGTTTATATGCAAAAAAGATTCAATTTTCAATATTTTATGATGAAAGTATATGCTTAGAAAATCAATCATAGGGAATTTGGATCACATAGATATATCTTTTAGACCGCATCATGTATGGGGATGAAAGCAAGTTGCTCTTCTAGGGCGATAAAGCTTAGTTTGTGGTTTTTTGTGATTTATTGTGTGTTGTGTTGAGTGTTGACAAGTAAATGAAGTTTTTTAAATTTAGTCACTGACCTTTGAGTATCCGTCGATCTGAGGGCTTTCATAAAAATTATACCTTTACACAAAAATAATTTATTTATAATTTATTATTATTATATATAATTTATTATTTATATTTAATATTTTTAAGTAAGCGAATGTGATGTAAGGGCATTTAACGGTCAGCGTTGCCCAACTATAGCATACTTACTTGGTTTAAAAATAGTTTCAATAATTCGTTTCTAAGCTAACTAAGCGAGCAGATGGCATTACTTGTTGTTGCATTTAGTGTTAGTTGTTATTGTTGGATTTATAATAGGATTTAAATATAACAGAGATTTGGAATTTATGGCACATACTTGGAATTCTTCTGCTCGCTTTTAGACAATGTAAGAAGAAGACCAAGTGACCTTCTTTTACATAAAAGATAATTATCTGTCAGGAATGAGATTATTTTCAATATATTTTAGGCAGCTGAAAAATAATTTGGCCCCAAACAATAGACGTAGATTTCACTAACACAAATGTCAATATTTCTGATTATGTACGGGATGATGGAGGAGATTGTTATCAGTTGAGGATGAAATAATTTACGCTATTCGGCGAGATTGTGTAACATCAACGATACGAACTCGTTTCGAATCTTTCTAAAGTAAATGAATTCTCGGATTTTCTTGTTCAGAGGAGAGCGCAAGGTATGCTCATAAAGGGATTAGCATCTCGTAAGTAATCGCCCGCCTTAGAAAGTTGGCTTGAAATTTTCATTTAACACTTTCTTGCTTTCTTCGAATTTTGTAAGTCAAAGAAATTTATATAATAAGTTTGTACTTATGGTTTTTATACCCTACACCCACTTGTGGCACGTGAGTATACCCACTTGGGACTTGAGATAGACGCAGCTTTTATTAAGCCAACCGATTTACAACAACTCTCTGAATCAATTTGAACTTGTCTGTCCGTCTGGGCGTCTTGTTTTGTTCTGCTCAAGTCATAGGTCTTAATTTGTTATACCTATCACCGAAGGATGAGGGGTGTATACACTTTGTTAAAACGTTTACAACGCCAAGGAGGAAGTTTCAGTGACTTCACAAAATTGTATATATATTCTCGATCAACATCATATTCTGCATCGATTTAAGCAAGCCAGGCTTGAGATAACGTTGATGGGTATTAAAGGTTAGGTCACGAACGAATATAATTTTCGCGCTTGCTGCTTTTTTTAAATCTTTTACAGGATAACTGTGAAGGGTGTATAAGTTTCGGTCGCAATTGACTATAAAATTGTTATTTGTTAAGAGATGTTGATGCGATTTCATATACTGACGAAGGATGATCGTTATTGAAAACGGTTCGGATTGCACTACCTTTTCGATCATTTCTCCTATGACGCTTTCTTTTGAAAAGTTCCCCTAGGAATGACTGAACGTTAGTGTAGGATATATAGCGCTGGGCCATGAACGACTATATCAATCAATTGGTTTCATTCTTCGGTGATCAAATTTTGTGTTTTTCATTAGTACAATCATAGCTATAATTCCTTGGCGATAATTTACAATCTATTGTAGCATCTGCAAGGAACGAGACGGTGCGAGATCGAATAGTGGCGAATATTGGTGTTCTTGTCCATTAATATGTACAACGTATGTCCAATATTGCACTGACATTAACCCGAGCATTTATTGGGTTCCCGTTGACATAACGATTGTCAACGATTGAAAGCCAGAAGACGTCCCGAAAATAATTTCAAAAGGAGGCGCGAAAAATCTCGTCGAAAATTTCGTCTCAATTGGAGTAAATAACAACTCGTTCTATATATCTTTCCAGTGACTAAACCGATAAGAAACTCCTCCGGGCTTAAGACAACTTGAAAACAAAAATCTGTTTTTTTTTCGGAAAAGTGGACTTATGGCGTCGTCGATTTAAAAAATCGGATAAAGTCTTTGTTGTAGTCGACATACATATCAGTGCAAACAATTGCTTTCAGAACGGCGTAGCACGATAAACTGATGGGTTGCTGGTCTCTAATTGGTCCGCAATCCACTTTTTCCACTTTATTTATATCGAGAAGGAATTACTACATGAATAGCGATATTCCGTAGTAGAGGAGTAAGCCAATATAGTCTAGGGTTTTATGAACGATGAAGTGGGCTTAAGGAAGCTCCTGTTCAAGGTATGCTATAGTGTGTCGATTTTTAGAAAGAATATTAGGGTGAAAGAAGGGAATTTTTTTTTTTGTTATTTTTTAAGGTACAGAGCCATCTTTTAACTCCCCTTGGCGGTAAGTTGAGATTTACAAATGATTGCGATCTTGTGTATGACGGATAAACGATATTCATCTTAAGAGGCGAAGATCACTTGCGGACATGTTTTCAATTGTTATTAATTAGAAAAACGTGAATTTTAATCAACATAAGGAAATAAATTTACATTTTTATTTAATCGAAGATAAATGTCATCCCATATGCATATATACGTTTTTTTTCTATATGTAAAATTGATTTGCACAATAGCTTTTCTATTTTCTTAATGCCCACTTTTTATTTCTTTTCTTTTTTTTTTTTTTTTTTTTTTATTTTTAATAACATGTGTTTTGCTTAAAACAGAAAAAACATTTTTGTTGATTCCGTTGTTGCTTTGTTGTAAAGCGATCGCCGTTCTGGTTAGTTTTCATTTATAACCATTTCGAGGCCAACATGAAACGAGCCCCCTGAGCTAAACAAAAAACTAAAGAAAGAGAGAGAGAGAGAGAGAGAGAGAGCGCGCGCAAAAAAAAGAAGAGAAATTACATGCGGTTTGAGTCGACTCTTGTTTTATGTAATTTTTATATTGGCTGAGGAATTGTTTATTTTGAAAGCACTCTAAGTATGTATGACTTGCAATGAGATATTTATGGATAAAAAAAGAACATATATGTAGGTGCACACACATATATATATGCACATATATATATATGCAAACCTACAATATATATATATATTATAAGGGCCACGTTGTAGTTTATACCCTACAGTGCTTGTGGTTTAAGGGTATATTGAGTTTATGGGGATGTATGCAACACCCAGAACTCTTATTAAACCGATCGATTTAAACTTGTCTGTCCGTCTGACTGGCTACTCGTCTTTCTGGTGTTCAATCAACAGACCGCATTTGTTAAGATATTTACATGGAATTTGGTATATCCACATGTTTTTACCCGAGCACCACGCCTACTGAAAATGATTCGAATCGGACTACTTTTTCGACCGTTTCCCATATAACGCCTCATTTTGAAAAGGCCTTTTAATGTGGGGTGTTATAGGGTATTTTATGTACAACTGTTTCACTTGATTTAAATTAGATTTGGACCATTTCCAACTCAAACGACGCAAGTTCCCTTGCAAAATAACGACATGTATTTTAAATAATGAATTTCAACCTTACAAGGAAACAATCAAACATTAAAAACAATAAATGTTTATTAACTTATGGATTAAGGCTCATTTGTGGCCACAAGTTCTAGTACTGCGCGATGTCCTCAGAGTATGTGAGTAAGTTATGCAGGAAATAATAAAATTATTATACCTTTTGCGTTGGATGGTAGGACGAAAGGAAGGAGTAATAAACGGAGAGTTAATTTTATTTAAACAAAAGTCGGACCTAGAATACACCATTGGACCTAAGCGTTGCTCATCGGGAATTTTTGATGCAAAAAACCTGCCTATGTGCTACAACGCACTCCGTATTTGCTTCGCTCACATCGTAACTCAAAGTTATTGTTAAAATAATTTCACACAAATTAAAGAAACCATGACGAAGCGCGATAATTGAATTTGTGTCGAAAGCTGATATGTTGAGTACGCTGTAGTGCAGGTGAAGGTAGCTATTTTCGAGGAATAAAACCATAATTTTAATGAAAAATAATTGTTTCTCTATTTCAATATTAATATGTCGAGTCTGGGCACTAGGCTAAGTGGTGTAAGGTATCTAACGGCCATGTTTGTGAATGTGCGTTGAATCTTGTGTACTCTATGTAGAAAGAAGTCCGTGGGATGATTTGTCTTTTGGCTAAGTTTGGAAAATAATCAAAATAGATTTCAGATTAGTTTCTATAAATTGTCTCTGGGTAGGTCATGTTTAATTCGCACACATAAATGCACACATTGCGCTCCAAGCAAGAAGCAGACACTTGATAGTGTTTATGAGAATTGATTTCACTTTTAATGACAGTGCATACTTATCAGTTCCATCTTATTAGAGTTCTCTTCTTCTTAGTAGAAAAGTAGAAAAGTTTTAATTTCGTATGTCTAGAGCAATAGTTCACGATTTGTTAACCCGCGTTATTTAACCATAGAATTATTGTTGAGTTTCCAATCTGTGTTTTCGGTAACTACATCTACGAAGTGTTCAAGTTAATGTATTAACAATTGTTAAGTAAATGAAGTAAACAAATTTGTAAACCTTATATGACGTCAACACTTGACATTAACAAAAGACTTTTTTGTGAATATAAGGAAATAATGAAAGAAAAAAAAAAAAAATATTTTTTTTTAAAAACAAATGAATAATAAACAAAATCTTTACTCCTCCTGCCTTTGCGTTTTTTCCATGACTCTTGATTGTAAAGTCAATAATTAATTTAAAAAAAAAAATGTGTTTCTTTATATAGTTTAAGAAACTTTCGGAAACAATGGTTACGAGACTTTTTCATATTAAATTCAAATTTTGTTTCAAAGTACTTTTGTAAATTAAAATAATTTTATTTTTAATTTTTGTTGGCGAGCTGTTGAAGGTCCACGTGCTCTTACAAAGTCCGTTTAAATGTCTATGGTAATTTATTGCATCATTCATGTTATTATTATTCATGTAAAAAAAAGAAAAAAGAAAAAAGAAAAACAATTTGAAAATATATAAATTTCTGCATTAAATTTGCAACACAATTAAAAATTTGCATTTTTTTGTTTTTGTTTTTTGTTATAGTTAACAATAGATTTACTGAGTTGTCGTCACAATCGCAAAAATGAAGATAGAAAACTGAAATTTGACACAAATATTCCTCGATCGATCAAGAATTGAATACAAGATTGAAAAAGGAGTGCGGTCTGTTCGTAGACACGCCTGCCAAGCAGATATATATTTTCGAAAGCCTATGATCCAAATGTTCAATGAGATCCCTTTCACATTCGGTGCACTATGGACGTGTTTGTGAATAAACCGCATCAATTTTTGTGCCCTTGCATTCTCAATCAACTAACGAAGACTCGTGCGAAATTTCCCCTTCCTACGTTCATTTTTGCGGCTGGGAACGATTCACAAAATTTACCCGTCAAATTGACGGCCTTTCGTGGGAAATATGTATACAACATCACACGTGCTTCAAAAGATTAAAAGTGGGTGTGGCCTAAGAAAAAAGACTAGAAATACATATATGTGCTGCACTAAATCTTCTCATCTGGAGATACTGCCTCCTTCCTTGAGCTGAATCTTTACAATCTATAACTTGTCAAATCGACGAGGACCACAAATCTACAGTTAACGGAAAATCTGTAAGGTTTTACGGTAAGTTAAGCTAAGTTGGAAGTTCAAGCAGGAAAAGAGATTTAAAAAGAAGAGAAAAACCCCAAGAATCGATTATGAAATCTGCTGTCGATTTTCCGCCAAAGAATCGAATCAACTTGGATGCATGTATGTCGTGCCGGCTTCTTTTTTTTTCTTTGTATTAATTAGATTTTTTTAATATTCAAATAGAGATTTCTAAGCGATCAAAATTAATTGATTAGCTTGAAAGTAAAAAACATGCGAATAGCAACAGAGAGCAGAGAAATTGAACTAAAGTTTAATACCATAGAACATTTTATTTATTATTAAGGGTAAGTAAAAGGATGGGAAACTTTTAGATTATGAATAGGGAGATTACTTACAATATTTTTTATTGATTGCCCTTTTATGAAAAACGATTGCTGCGGTCTTTGGAAACATCTACAAAGGTTGAGAAAAATATTTAAGTTTACATACTTTTGTCCACATGGTCTACGTAGTCCTTATTCATGGATATGTAAGATAGGATAGTTGAATGTTTTTATTAAAAATACTTTTGTTGCATCCACTAAATATATCGAAAGCCATTTCGGTTCCTTTTCTTTGGCTCATTTGGTTTTCTTATTGAAAATAAATCAAAGTTCTTTATGGCCATAGCAGTTGTTAAAACGGGAATAAAAATATTAGTAAAAACACTATAGCGAGCCACGGGCTACCATAAAATACTGTAAACCATTCTACAGTAGTGTCAATTGCGAGTTCTGAAAATAAGGCCGATTCGAATCGTTTTCAAGAGCGGTCAAAATATACCGGTGTACCAAGGCGGCAAGTAGGTACAAGGAACACAGGTAAACAAGACGGACAGATGGGAAGGAGGGACGGATCAAATATCCTAGACCATCCTACAATTATTCGTATAATTATTAAAAAAAAGGCCTCTACAAGGTGGTCCACAAAGTGGTCCCATCCGAAGCATTTTCAAGAGCGGTCAAAATATACCGGTGTACCAAGGCGGGAAGTAGGTACATGAAACACAGGTAAACAAGACGGACAGATGGGCAGGAGGGACGGATCAAATATCCTAGACCATCTTATAGTTATTCATATAATTATTAAAAGAAAAGCCCTCTACAAGGTGGTCCACAAAGTGGTCCCATCCGAATCGTTTTCAAGAGCGGTCAAAATATAGCGGTGTACCAAGGCGGCAAGTAGGTACAAGGAACACAGGTAAACAAGACGGACAGATGGGCAGGAGGGACGAATAAAATATCCTAGACCATCCTACAGTTATTCATATAATTATTAAAAAAAAAGGCCTCTACAAGGTGGTCCACAAAGTGGTCCCATCCGAAGCATTTTCAAGAGCGGTCAAAATATACCGGTGTACCAAGGCGGCAAGTAGGTACATGAAGACGGAGAGACGTATCAAATATCCTAGACTATCCTACAGCTATTCATATAATTATTAAAAAAAAAGGCCTCTACAAGGTGGTCCACAAAGTGGTCCGGAAGCATTTTCAATAGCGTTGTCATGGCCAAATCGCATAACTGTATCAAATTTCGTAGGAATATGCCGACAATTGCGACCTGTTAGTTGAACAGAAAAAAATAAGATGGACCAAAGAGCAGACGGACAGACAAGCTTAACGAAGTACCACTGAAAATTATAGAATTTTGCAGCAATTTTGCCTATGAGCGGACTAGACGGCACGTTGTCATTCTAATTTGTTCGATCTCGTTTAAGAAGAGATTAAAACAGAATATTAATACTTTTTTCTACACAAAATATTAAATCATTGCACAATTTTCAATACTTGTACGTAGTAAAAATAATGCATTCAGATTAAAATAGACGTATGCTTCTTGTTCCATAAATTTTTCTCGGCGAACTTTTCCATTAGCTAGGTGATGATATGTTAGGTCT
>KK502575.1:486648-521049 GCA_000688735.1 Glossina austeni
AAGTTTAAGGAAGGACAAGCTTTGCCCGTGTGTGCGACCATAGTTGGTAGCCATTTAAAACAGGCTTTTTGATAAGCTGTAGAGTTTGTATGTAATGGGGATGTGTAATGCCTAGTAGATAGCACTCTTCTGTTTATTTCGCCTTTCATTTTTTGACTTATTTATTATTAGAAAAGGATTCAAGGTTAGATAGTCGATTGGCAGTTTACGCTGCAGTCAAAGCAATAGTAAATTTCAAAATCATCATCGCTTGCGTCGTTGAAGGATTAAGTGTATTGCGTTCAATTAGCTCAATAAATTCTTCAACGGTCACATATTTTAAATCTTCCAGGCCGCTGCCACCACGAAGGCAGCATTTATTTGCAAGTCATAGCAAAGTGCTCTGGTTGTAAGAAGACCATTGGACTTTTTCAGATTATATTTCACCGATTTATTGATAATTCAAATAAACGTCTCTTGTATATGCACAAAAGATGATACGTGAGAAACTCTTTGGCATCCTAACAGAAATAAGGGTCAAGAGCAGCATAAGCAACTGCACTATTGTATCATCACTAATTACATTAAATTAATTTTATGATGATGATATTTTGTTACCATGTGAGTAACAAGCTCATGATATCGAGTTTATTGAGAGTAGTTATACTATGTATATAGAGTCAGTCATGCCTATTAAAAATCTTTTGCTGTTGAAACACTACTTTTTATTTATCTCTCGGGGTAGTGCTTTAGTTAATTTCTTTTCATTTTTATGCATTTTGCGATAAATTGAAACGTGATTTTAAAATTTTTTTTTAATTACATTCAGTAGTTTTCAGGACCGGTATCATGTGATTAAAAATAACAGGTCGTTGAGTCATTTGCGAGATATATATATGTATATATATATAGAAAAAAGAGGTGTGTTAAAGCAAGTAAGATAAAAAAAAAAAAAAAGGAAAAAAAAAAACGAAAACCACACAATAAAAAAGAGCACATATTGCTTTTTCTTGTAGATAGAGAAAACATATACTTTTTTTTAATTTAATGAGTTTTTTATGTTTTCGCGTCTGTTTTTCTTCTTTTCTTTCTGTCGACTAACATTTTATAAGAAAAATAACGGATAGCGGTTCTGTCATAAAAGACAAAGAAACAAAATGGATCGATAGCTTTGATCGAATCTTTAATATCACCTAAGTAATGAATCGCACGCGTAAATATCTGCGATAACAATCGGACCCTCGTCCAAGATGGAGTCTGAATAAGGAAAAAAACTATACAGACGTTTTCCACACCATGCTGTGTGGACATTGTCCGTGTTATGCTTCCAAGATTCGTTATAAGATGAAGTTCGTTTCCTAATTGTCGCCGGGTCCTTAATTGACTGATACAATTCGGACAAATGGTTCTAATACATTATTCCGATGGTAAGTCACTGCTAAGATGTTAAGGTCCGCTACACGAATGCCAGGCTCAGTTTTTACTAAGAGTTTTGGTATAAGGTCTAAACATTTCTGTGTGCTTCTAAATTTCTATCTTTCTTGGACAAGATCATGAATTGATAAGCGAATTACAAAGTAAACGAAGAGCTAAGCGAAGCTCTAGGCTTACGCAGGGCCGATTTTACCAAAGCAAACAAAACCGGAGTAGGAAATTTGTTACTTGAATTGACGTGTAAAGGATGTGAAGTCCTAATAGCGTTCATGTCCAAAGAGCCCACCAAAGCTCAACGAAATTATTCAGTGACAGTCTAGCGGATGTACGAAGCATTAAGAAGCCCATGATAAGACGGTTTGAGCGGAAGTCATAGATTTTCCATCAAGACTCCTTCATGATTATTCGCTAAATTGACAAACGGCGTTGGCCGAGGGCGATTTTCAACTTTGTAAACAAAACATCGTAAACATAAGATGACCAGGATTTTTATGCAGCAAAAGACGGTGAAAGACAGAATTTTTCTTTGAATAGTTTCATCTCTTTTTTTTTTGGCACCGCTACATATGGAAGTTAGGAATACTTTCTTCTTTCTCGCCAGCTACGATCGATTGCTGGCAGTAATGGCTTCAAAAAGATTAACTTAACATATAGAATACGTACGAAATAGCGGGATTCGGTCAATTACACAAAATATGTTTATGACTAAAACTTAATACTTTTTTCAAACTTTTCAATATTTGGATGCGAATTATGGAAAGTCATCGTCGACGTTATTGAGGTTAAAAAATGTAGGAGCGCGGGATTGTTGTCGGATTATTTTTGAAATGCGGAAAAAAGTCGCGTCCAAGGACCAGTTATTCCAATTATCGATCCTATTCATGGTTATTAACTCTAGACCTACCCAATAGGATAATTCGACCATTTTTTCGCAAGCTTTCGAGCTTACGAAAAGTGATTACAAAGCATATAAAATTTCACCGTAATTTAGCGACTTTTCAGGATGCTATGTCTTTTCTAATCATTTCCTATCGCATCTGGAACGTTGCATATTCTTAAAGCAACTAAAATTGTGTGCAAGAGAAGCGTAGGCATGAAAATCAAGGCCAAGTACGTATGAAAAGTAAGTTTTCTTTTGTTTTAAAAACGTTTTTCCAGATAAAAAATTTGTATATAATTTATGAATAGTTGCTTGAATAAAAGTTTATTTACATTTTCTTTCAAATATAAAACTAGACGTTGCAAGTTACATGACAAAATTTATATGCCATTCGATCGTTAATGAAAAGTACACACCCCTCCATTAAAGCATTTGAAATCGAACATGTGTATGTATGTCAGCGGACACATATGTAATGTGGATTTCTTTCATTCACACGTACAAGCTCTTACTCTCTTTTCACTATTATTCGGTCTCTCTTCTATGACCTTGAAAAGTAGTTAGCTTGCATTTCTGTATAAAAGCTGAAATATATGTTTATCGTAGGAATTTTTACATAAAAATGTAGCAATACATGTGAGTGAGTGCATGTGTGTGTGTGTGTAGGTCTGTAAATGGTTGACGACACAAGAATATTTTTATAAAACCTGTAATGGTAAACCAAGCCAAGTACACATTTTCTCTCGATTTTCTTAACTAAATCTTTTTTGCTGCTATGCGAGAAAAGTTCCTTGTTGTTGTTGTTGTTGTTGTTGTGTTTTTTTTCTTTTTTTTTCTAAAGAATTTTTTCAGATATTTGTTAAGATGCCAACTGTGTCTGATCACATTTTTTGGGTATTTTTATAAAATTTCTTCTGTGCGAAATTGATTTATGCCGTTCATGAGACATGAATAACTTTTATTGACGTAATGGAGAATCTGACGCTCACACATGTATATATAGATACGTGCGCGATTTTATTGCTACCGGTTTCCTATGAAAATATCATTAAATTTTCAACATTCTGGGTCTTGCTCTAATTTGCTTCTTTACTTAAACGCACTTCTCAGCTACGACCAAAATAAATTATACCTCACCTGAGATTTGACCCCACGAACACTAACTTGCTGCTCATGATGCTTTCCTACTACGTTGCTCTAATTTATTTTCCCATGAAAAAAAAAACATATTTTTAATACTGATCTCCAAAGACTTCATATTATGGCAAACTCTTATTGCATGAAATTTTCTTTGCCAATATGAGGGGGGAGAGGGGCGCGGGGCGAAGTCGCCAATATTTTTAGCTGCAACACTAAAGGAAACGTGGGTTTCGTACAATGTTCTTTTCACCTCAACAAATTGCTCCTTGATGCTAAACGAAAAAAAAAAAAAAAGCTCCAGGATCGACTGAATTCACCGTTAGTATCTTGCACTTTATCAACGGGAGAAATCACGCATGCGTATTTAAATGATATTAAATATCTTTGGCGATGTTTCGTTATTAAGTTGAGAGGGAAAGAAATTTACGGATAACAATAAATATAACTCAGATGAAACGTTACCGTACAAACTACAAGAATTTGCATAATACTATAAACATTCCCACGCGGTGACTTACGTAGTAACTTAATAATGACAAATTTTGTTTCCATTTTTTTTTTTATTTTTTTTTTTTTATAAAAGTCAATAACCTTTTAATGTAACAGAACTCGTTGTATTACTCGTTATAAGTTTCTTTTTTTTTTTTTTTTTCGTTTAATCGCATGAATTATTTTATAATTCACGTTAATACTAGAGACACACATGGGCAATTTTTAACAAATCTGGCTTAACACTTCTTCATTTATTTAATTAACTTATAGGGAGCATTAAATTGGAAAAAATGATTCTCCCTCTAAAAGCGTCAATAAAATAAGCAAATAAGTTTAAAAAAAAACGAAACAAGTAAGAATATTATAGTCGGCCATGGTCGACCATTAGATGCCCTATACAACTTCGTCTGGTACAGTTATTTACTCGTTCTGATAATAGGATACAGACAGGATAGGATAGGAAAAGCACATTATCATCATGAGAAGCCATACTCTTCACAAAAGCTCGTATATTGGAGAATGTTCAAAAAACATCGCAAGGCGTGATCCAAGTTCAGCAAACTTAATGTACTTCCCAAAAATTTTATGATTTTTCAGTTTCCGTCAAAAAAATGGCAAATTAGACTTTGTCTCCACATAAAGGCTTTCACGTTTTTCATGGCAACCCCTATATATGTTGAGGTCTAAAAAATAGACCCATGTAATCCAAATTTCGTACCGTTGATTTTTTCGCTTAACCGCGACTAATTTTCATTATAAAGTATTAACAATTAAATCCATTTCTGACCTTATTATACGGAATGGGTTCCAGAGTTAGACGCATGCGGTTTAAATTGAACTCACTTGATTTTTAAGTCAAACTATTCTCATGGACAAATTTTCGTCAAAAAAATATTAACCATTAGGCCTTTTTGGTGTATAAAAGCTTACATATCCTGAGAATTCTTGTATTCGTTTGTGTCCAAAGAATAGACCGATGTGGCCCAATCTGGGCAGGGTTGATTTCTTTGCCAATTCACTATTATGAACCAATTTTCATCATGAAAAATCAAAAATTAGACCTATGTAGCATATAAAGAATCAGTTTTCATAAAAAAGGTTATATAAAAGGGCGTTCAAAAAATTGCCCCAGCCGAACCAACTTTTTTACACCAATTTAGAATGTCGAAATATTATTACTCAGCCAATTTGGCGAGCAATTTATTCCATATAACGACTTTTCAAAAGAAGGCGTGGTCGAGCGAATGTACCGTTCCGAGCTATTTTCAATGGCGTTCATCACTGAATCAAAACAAATTGGTTTACCAAATTCCATCAAAATATCTCAAAAATTGGAACCTGCAGATTGAACCTGTAGATATGGACAGACTACAGACGGACAGACAGGCTTTGAACGTTTCAGAAAATAATTATGAATCAATCGGTATAACAAAAGGTGAATTTAATAAATAAGTAATATACACTATACCGCAACTTTTGTAGGGCATAAACAAAAGACAATGGAACTGCTTTCTATCGAGTAACTGGTGGACATAGTTCACGGATTTATGCTTATTCAGCCATTTATTCTTCTTTGCTGTTATTCATATTCAACTGTAAAGAGCAATAAAACTATGAAATTACATCAGTCGGTGTTTACCGCATTTAACTGAATTCGACTGGTTTGCTTTGTTATAAGATTAATTCATTAAACTTTGTAACTTTAATGATTTCTTATTTGATTTACGCACCAGTGTTACTTATATGAATTAATTTTCCTTCTTTTATATTTTTTAATGATTTAATTAAATTCGAAACCGTTTTTCTTTCAATTTCAATTTTTAGATTGTCTATCATGCCGTCAAGTATTAAATATTTTAACAATGCTCGGCTTTATGCTGAATTATGCTCTACGCGTAAATCTCACAATAGCGATTGTGGCAATGGTGAAACCTATAGAAAATACAACAGCAACAACAATAGCAACGATAGTTGATAGTAGCAGTAATTTAACGACAACATTAATAGATAATGATGTTGATGATGCCGCTGAGTTGGATGAACGCTTTCCTTGGGACTCATATCAACAGAATTTTGTGCTTGGCTGCTTCTTTTGGGGTTACATACTGACAGAGCTGCCAGGCGGACGATTGGCGGAATTGATAGGTGGTCGTCGAGTATTTGGGCATTCTATGTTATGGGCTAGTTTGTTGACTCTGGTGACCCCATTGGCTGCTCATTTGAATTACGTGGTCTTGATAATTGTCCGCGTTGTCCTTGGTTTTATGTTGGGCGCTTCATGGCCTGCAATACATCCGGTGGCAGCTGTTTGGATACCACCAATGGAAAGATCAAAATTTATGTCCAACATGATGGGTAAGTTTGAATGAAAACTTTGTACACTATAGGGATTTTAATGAATGCTTGTTTCTATTTTTAGCCTCATCCTTGGGAGCGGCAATAACTATGCCCGTCTGTGGTTATCTTATTTCCGTAGCTGGCTGGTCTAGTGTCTTCTATGCGACAGGTAACTATTTGCGACATATCTTATGTGTGTTTAAGTTTTCCTTAATTTTCTCCAAAAATTTTTGGTAGGAAGAAGTCAACTGTGCAACGAATTATTAAAATTGAGGAAGCTTCAGCTTCTGTCAGGAGCGTTCATTAAAAAATCTAGAAAAAATAGGTTGTTTGCTCATGACATTTAAATCAAAAAACAATGCAAATTTTTTTGTCCTACTTCAAGATAAGGATAGTGGGTACAGCGTGGGTGGGTCGCCTATAAACGAACATTAATTTCTTGTTATCTAATTGCATTATAGACTTATAGTTATTTGGACAAAATTTATCACTCACTCTATGCGAATCTGTTCTACTTATGAAGTTTAATATTTTTAAATGCTCCGCACTTTTTGCATCGCAAAAATTAATCTGTCAAGAACATTATTTTAAAGTTTTCGTTTAGCAAAAAAAAATTTAAATGCCAAGCTGTAAAGAAAGATTCGGGCAAGTAGAGGATATAACATAGAAAGTTCTGTGAACAAAGAAATCGTTGATTCGCGCTGTTCGACTAACGAAAATATTCAGAAAGTCAAACGGTGTTAGTTAGATGGCACCGGATGAGGATGCACTTTGAAATTTGTGAACAGAAACATAAGCAACATGATTGGATCCATACGAGCTCGTCTATTATTTTGCGGTTTTCAGAATAAAAATTTCGATAAAAGAAAATTTAAAGTTAGAATAAGAATTTAAAGAAATTATTTGCTAATCGTTCCTCAGGTCTATGAGAGAAAAACGTAAATCGTCTGGAAATATATTCAAACTATTTTGAAAGAAACCAAAACAAAATATTTCTAAATCGATCTAAGCTTGTCTGTCCATCTGTCCCTGTGTTTGTCTTCTTTGTTTCTCTTCAATATAGTTATATAGATACGCATATATCTGTATATATATGTTTATATATGGGTAGATCTGTAGACTGTAGACTTTTTGATCAATTGCGACATTTGCCCTGCTTACCCAGAAATGGTTCTATCGAGACTAACTTTCTTATATATAATAGATTATGATGCAATTACTTTAGATCAATAGTTTTATCTCCAACGTTTGCATTTCAATGATACGCCATTTATTGCTATAAAAGCTATTTTTATTAATTGCATATAATTATTTTGCTAAGAAAGCGTCCATTTTTAAAAAAAACTACGTAAACAGCGTAACACACGGTTTAGGATGTTTTGTGTTTGTGATCTAAAGTAACACGTGTCACGTGTTAATATTTATAAGAAATACTTCACGAATGATAAATATGTTTAATTAATTGAATAAATGAGATAAACAAAATACGTCAAAAGCATTTCTCGGAAATGGCAAAACGTCGATTAAAACAAAAACAAAAAAAAAAAAAAAAAAAAAAAAAAAAAAAAAAAAAATTATATTTAGATTTAATGAATAATGAACGTACGTAAAAGCATTTCTCAATGCAAATGTGAATGAAACATTTTTCCATTTATATTTTAGGAGCGGTTGGCTTAATATGGTCTGCTTGTTGGTTTACATTTGTCTATGAAACGCCTGCGACGCATCCGCGTATAACCGCAGAGGAGCGTCGAGAAATTGAAGAAGCTATCGGTACCTCGACATCCAAAAAACGTCCCAGCTATGTGCCATGGATGGATATGTTATGCTCGCCAGCTGTATGGGCCATCATTATAACTCATGGTCTGTCAGTATTCGGTTTCTTTACCGTTATTAATCAATTGCCGACATACATGCATCAGATTTTACATTTCAACATTAAGGAGGTAAACGTGATAAATAATATGCGAGAGAGAAATAAATTTAAAAATAAAATTTACGACTACTTTTAGAATGGATTATTTTCTTCTCTACCCTATTTGGGCAAATACATAATGGCTTTTAGTTCGTCATGCTTTGCCGATTATTTACGTAAACGCGGTACACTGACAACAACAGCGACTAGAAAAGTTTTTACAGCATTCGGTAAGTATTGAATGATTTTTATATACTATCATGCTACTTATGGCATGGGGTATATTAAGTTTATGTGGAACGTTTGTAACCCAAGCCCAGAAGGACTTGAGATAGACCCATGATTCTGAATCTATCGATATAATAAAAGCATGGCCTAACTCAAGTTCTTCTGCGACTTACCGTTCATCGTCAGAAAATGATTCTGAATCGATGCAAGCTTGTCTGTCTGTGTGTCCGTTCGTTGTCAGTATTGTTGTATTCTTGTTGTTAAGCTACGTGTTACATTTTTCGAGATATTTTGATTAAATATAGTGTAAGAATGAACGCCATCGAAAATGGTTCGAATCGGACCACTGTTTCGCCCACTCCTTATATAACGCCTTTTTTTGAAAAAATATGATCATTTTTAGAATTTCATGACAAAAATCGCTTAGTCATAGTGTTTCGGTTTTCTAAGTTGGTATAAAAACATTGCATCGAATGCGATAACTTTTCAGATCCCTTGCCATATAAGGCTTTAGGTTTAGGCAAAAAGGTCTAATTTTTAATACTTTATGATAAAAATTTGTCCTTTTGTCCAAATCAACTATAGGGAATTTGGATTACATTGATTAATATACTGCACCATATACGAGGTTCTTATGAAAGCAAGTCCTTCCATGGCGACAAAGCCTCATTTGTGCTCGGTTTTGTGGCACTTAAGGGTCGACCTTGCCCGATTGTAGGATTCTTATTTGTTGCAGTTATATTTATAGAAATATATAAAAATTTTACATTTGACTGTTTGAAATAAATCAAATTTGACAAGCTTAAGCGCTTATACTCACTAATACATTCTTTTAGCTTTGTTAACACCTGGCTTTTTAATGGTTGCCCAAGTATTTTTGGGACGTGAAGCGGGTTGGTCTGTTACGATCTTTACTTTGGCTTTGTTTACTCATGGAGCTGTGACAGCGGGTTATTTAGGCAATGGCTTGGATATAGCTCCAAATTTCAGTGGCACCATATTTGGTTTAGCGAACACTTTGTCATCATTCGGTGGTTTTCTATCTACTTGGATGGTGGGAGCTTTAACATATGAAGACGTAAGTACAAAATATTTAAAAGATATTCGTGAAGGGGAAATTTCTTGGAAATGAGACCATGTTGACGACATTTACAACAATTACAACAACATAGCAATGAAGTCAATACATTGGTAATGCGTGTTATTAACAAGTTTTCGACGGAAAGGAATTATAGTAAGATGGTGGAGTGCATTAAGCTTAACAAATGAAACACAGATTTACTTGATTTGTGTTAGATCTTGGAGGTATTTACGCATACACACACACGAAAACACAAATCCCCCGAAAAAAAAATTTGTAACTCTTGAGAGAAATGACAAATAGATCTAATAGGTCAACTAAAATATATATAAATTATAGAGGGGACCTTGGGGTACACATATACACATGAACACTTAGGAGATACAAAGTACACACAAAGGTTCCGCTTGAGGAACTGATACATCCACTATAATTTTTATATATATAAAAAAAATTTTTCAAAACGATATTTAATTTTCAACTTCTCGTTGTCCATCTTGTATAGAAATCCTATCATCAATGGCAAATCGTGTTTTGGATATTATCAGTTACATATATAGCGGGTGCTTTGGTCTACATATGCCTGGGTTCAGGCGAACTGCAACCGTGGAATAATCCTCCGGAACGTAAAAAAGTATCCGATGTGCATAATGAGGAGGGGGTACCGTTAAAGAATGAGAAAGTTACAAATTAAAATTAAAAATCAAATTACATAACACAACTGCTAACTACCATAAAAATACTATGTATTATGTAAATATAAGAAAAAATAATGTAAAAATAAATAAATAGATGAACGGTGCTTTATTTTATTTTATAAATAGTCTAACAAATACAAGAAGTTATGATTTTCAAATGAAGTCTTTTATGTGATTTTATAACATCCCACTCAAACATAAAGTACGGTTTAGTTAATTATTTATAGATAATTATAGCACTTTATTTAAAAAATGTGAAGTAAAAGTAAAACTTGCCTGATTGTAATTCTTTTGAAGCCTCTTTTTCAAAGAAGGTCACACATTTATTTATAAATATATATAAGATTTAGTTTAATGTTATTGCAATTAATTATAATTTCTTTAATATATGCGTAGTTTAATTTTTTTTATTATTTTTTATTGTTTATAGCAAATTAATGTGTTTAATTAAAATTACTTTTTAATAATTTAAATTTTAATAATTTCACACATAATTCTCTAGTAATAATGTTTGTATATAAGATATGTTACTTCTTTATAATAAACGGAATTTTATTAAAACTTTTTAAGCGTTTGCCTGATACGGTATACATATGCGAAAGATTTCTTAAAAGAATTTTTCATTTTTTTTACATCGATTACCGAAGCATGTGGGGCATACACCACTGCCATGTCAAAATATTTGCAACACTTAGAAGGAAACCTCAGAGGTCGTATAAAGTATAGATATAATCTTGATCAACTTCTAAACTGATTTAAGCTTGTATATCTGTCTGTCTCTCCAATGTCTGGTAAGCATTTTCCCAGTCGTCAAAATGCAGTCATCGACTTGTATGATTAAAAAGAAAAACTTTAAGACTGCTTACGATATTAGAGAAGAAGTTTGTTTTGTAGAAATAAACAACAAAGCAACTAAAGCCATTCATTGGACTAGCAGCAATATTTGCTTAAATTCCACAGAGCGCAGAGTACAGTAGTAAGCATCAGAATGGAGTCATTCAACGAAGATCAATTAAAAAACAATCAAACATTATCTCAGGAAATACCTTACGGTAAAGAAAATTACATTTCATCAGCGAAGGAATATTTAATGAAAACCATTCCATGGAAGATGAAAGAACATGTGCTACGTCTGCTATCAAAGTCGAGCCACTAGTTCACAATGCATCGAATCATGAAGGCGACTCACAGGAACGATCACGTAAAAATGTAGCGGAAAGCATAGAAGTTACAGAGCTGTCCACATCAGCACCAAATTTTAGCTGATGTCTTTCTTTCCCAACCAATACAAATTCCCCTCTTGCTTAGAACATTCGTGAAAGTTTTAGTATCCGTCGCAATGATGGCGCTATTATAGGTCTCATTATCTTTTTCAACCTCATAGTTTCTAATAATCCTTAATGCGCTATCCTTCAAAATGGTATTTTAATCACTCAAGCATTATACGATCTCTGTACCTGATTAACCAAACGCCTTCATATCCTATCTTTATATCCTATCTATCATTTAGAACGGAGCCTTAGAAACCCCAGAAAGTACATATTCTCTTGATCAGTGTCTAAACCGACTTAGGGAAGCTTAAGCACAAAGATCGGAAGTTCTTGCACGCAGATTGGTCTACAGTTCAACATAACCTGAGACTCTTCTATTTTTAAGAATAAGAAAGAAAAGGAGAAAAGAAAATTGAAGATCTGTACCCATAAACCCCATACCCATAACAGGCAATTATACAAATTTGCATTTCCACTGTTCAGCAAGTCAGACGCGGTTTTCTAGTGAGCTCTCAGTAAACCTAAATAGAATATAAGCTCTTTCTCGAACTTCTTTGTACACTTGTAAAATGGCTTTGATTTTTTGCTGAAAACCGTTAGTTGGTCCTTTCCTTTACATGGTTTGTAAAAAAAGGTACCATGTGCTGAGAATAGAGAGAGCAAAGAGTTGCTTTCAATAAATTGCAAATGCTTCGAATGAAAATTTCGATAAATTTGTTGTCGATTTTGTTAGTGTGAGAAATTTCTGCCGGATGCAGTTTTTCAGAATGAAACATCGAAAATCTATGCTATTAAGAGAGAAAATCTATTTATTTCTCTGGGTGTATTATCTTATTATATAATTACATTCCTGTTATTTTTCTAGCTATGCAGCACCGACCTGCCTCGACTAGTTAGTGATGTAGGGCGATTTAGGATAATGCAATTTTACTGCGCGAATGTTTTCAGCGAATTGTCTGTCTTTGCTTTTTTGAAGGAAGCACTCCACTTATAACAACAATGTTGATATTTATAACACATGCACCATAAACGGCCATACACTTTCGAGCATAAAATCGACGAGGAAAGCGAGTGAAGAAGAATTTTTGAGGATGGAGGTATACTTTTATGGTGCCTGGGGAATTGCAAACTAATGCATAGGCCTTACGAGAATTACGTGCTGTCATAATTTCTTTGTAATAGTTAAATATGTGCTTAATAAGTTCTTTGAATTTTGTTATTCATGTATGTCTTTTTTATCCTTTCGAAGGAAAAAAAAACTATTCAAACAAAACGTTTTTTTTTAAGGCGACTAAGAAAGTTTTCAAATTTATTTCCTGTAATATTGCACGGAAATATATTTACGATTTAAATTCTTAATAGTTACCCTGTCTTAAATGCGATTGGTTTCTGTCCAAGCTATACGCATAGACAACAACCCTCTGTAACTTTGCTGTAGAGTAATTTAAAAGCTGCAGATGTCGTTCTTTATACAGTAGGAATTGCTTTAAACACTCTTTCGTTCATTTATAAAATAGGAATTTCAAGCGAACAATAAATGCACGAAAAAGCAACAAAAGTAAAGAACTACAAAACCGAGATTATGGATTAATCTACTAAAAAACAAAACAAGTAAGAAAACATTCCTAAAATGATCCTTTGAAGGCTACCTTAAAGTTATTAATTTTCCATCGTCCCACTTCCTTTACTGGCCCATTTTTGTTGTAGATCTAGTAGGAAACTCCAAATAGTTCGCATCTGTTCGCATCCTAGCGACCTCAGCCAGTGATAAGTCATGCCGTGTACATTGCACACGTTACTGGAACAATCTTCCATTAAATCTTAGAACTCTTAAGACAGGCCTTAGTGTCTTTAAGGTAAGATTAGGTACTTTGAATAATCTACAAGTAGGTATTGGCAATGGTCTCTTATTTCTAACAGGTTCTTTCTTTCTTTTGCAAGCTTTAGGAATTTTATTATTTAAGTATAATTTTAATGTGAAAGCAATCGCATATTGTGAACTATTTAAACTGCGTGACAATGTAAACAATTGACTTTTATAAGCTTTGCCGCCGTCGAATCCTTTCTACCACTTATTGTCTGTCATCCTCAAACGGACAAATAAACTAAAAGAACTACATTTTCATTCTTAACAATTATGGACGCGGTTGACTTTTTAATTTTCTAAATTAAAAATTTTTGCCACATAGTCGTGTCTTTGAAAAGGTTTAAATCACTTCCAAATTCGTTTGCAAAGGTGATACTTTCATTTTCGCTAAAGGGAGAATGATTAGCACAAACGCTACACAGTTACGCAGGCAGACAGTTGGGCAGAAGAGGGGACGGACATGTTTAGGTGCATTCCAAGATTGAAATTGGCCTAGAATTTGTACAGTTCATGGGATTTTTGAATAGTCTTATAAGACTATTGAAAAAAAGGCATTAAATTTCGATACACTATAATATTGGTTAGGCGTGGTCAATTCTTTTTCAGTTTTGCACGATTGCTATACCATCGCCTACAGAGGATGCGTTCATATTTTCGTACATTTATCTGCTTTAGTTTATGAGTGATTAGCAAAAAACCAATTTTTTATTTCTTTTGAAAAACAGAGGTGTCTCCAGTTTAGGTAGTACTGTGGGCGTATTCTTTGACCGATTTGTCCCATTTGCGACGCCAACCTGCGTGTAAAAACTTCCAATGTTTCTGTCAAATATGATAGCTTCGTTTTTGCCGGCCAAAAGAATGTTTGGAATAGACATAACACAGATGGACAGGCGGACAGACGAAATTGCGTGAATCGCATTGACTACAAACAACTACAGGACAAGTCGCTCTTTTGCGTTGTTTGGGTGAGAACCCTAAAACAAGCCCACGATCAGGACTGCTTGGACAAGCAACCATGGGAAAGGTCGCTCTCTGGCGTTGCTTCCTGTAAACGGACAAGATTATATATGGAGAACCCCAAAATAAACCTACCGCCTGCTATTGTAAAAAACCACGGGAGAGAGAGGTTTATATGTGGAGAACCCGGAAATAAGCCTACGATCAAGACTCCCTGCTACTACAAACAACCACGGGAGAGGTCGTTCTTTTGCATTGTTTTCCGCAAACGGACGGGTTTATGACGGGTTTATGTTTGGAGAACCCGAAAACAAGCCTACGATCAGGACTCCCTGCTACTACAAACAATCAGGCGAGAGACCTCTCTTTGATTTGAATGCCACGATAAGGGCATTCGCGTGTTCCTCTTCTTCATATCACTCAACCTCAACATAACTGAACGGTTGTGGAGAGTTTTTGAGCAGAGACTGAGGAGTAGATTTTCCTCTCCGAGATAATTGATGCAATTGACGGACGTTTTGTTACAAGAAAGGGGAAACATTTCATTGCAAATATTCAGACGTTCTGCCTGCGACTGCAATTTCGCAAAAACTTGCAGCCGCAATGCTAGCAAATGGCGGCTCAATAGAAGTGCAGTCAGTCCCAAGCGTGCATATTATTTTGTCCGACCCTTGCATTTAAATGAATTAATTTTTTTTTCCTTATTCAAGATTTTTTGTCATTTCATTAAATTAATATATTAATTAAGCAAAAACAGCCTTTGATATGATTATTTATTTTTAGGGAATTTTTGTTTGTGTATGTAAGGTAAAGGAGCAATTGTTCTGGACGGTGATGCGGTATTTTTTTATACATTAACCTGCAGATTTTTTTTCATTTATTTATTTGGTAACATTTCGCAGCAATTCCTTTTTTTTTATGATGTCCGAAATGACCGTTTAGTCATCCCGCTTTAAATTAACTATCAAGCAGTCCTCTTATGGATGCCAGTCGATGAACTTAAAGAGAATAAATAATAATAAGAAGGACTTAAAAATCCTTGTAGTTTATACGACATCATTAAGTGCTGTCATAACTGCGTTTCATGTTCATTGTGCTCGTGATTTATATGCATTTTGTTGTTGTTGTTGTTAGTTTTCCTACTAATAGCAAAAATAAAGTTCAACCCTGGAGCAAATAAATTCCATACGAAATCAATGAAATGGAAAGAAAATAATGTTATGCATGCACTAATAGAGTAAAAATGAAATGCCAGCAGTTTACTAAGTTGGCAATTAAAAGGAAAAAATCCTTTGTGAAAAATTTAATTTCCATAAATTAATGAATGACTGGTGTTGTGTCTCGATGCACGCATTTTCACTTGTCCGCGTAGTAGTAAAAGATTTGAATAAGTTTTCCTTTTCCTTTCCTTTCCTTTCCTTTTTCCATTATTTGCGTTTTGGCAAATAAAGACCAGATATCATTATCGTTCGGTTGCTGCTCGTAATTATAATCCAAAACACGTTTCCACGGCTGCTTTTGATCTTTTAGGGAAAAAAAAATTATACATATCCCCCCCCACAATGAAATGGAAAAACCAGGGAAATATATATAGAGAGAGAGACAGAGAGAGTAACAAACAATCGTGCAATGCATTTTTACCCTTATCTTAGTTAATTTTTTTTTTCCCCCTTTGCTTCTAACAATTATTACTAGTTGTGTGTTGTGTGTGTTGTTTTCCTTTCTACATACGTTGTTATTAGAATTTGTTACTCTGGAAAATGGTGATACACTAGTTTTCCTCTATCATTTGTAACAGTTGGAAATATGTACATCGGTCAAAGAGTCATTGCAAAGAATATATGCTTGAGAAGCAAGCAAAACTATGCCAACAAAGTTATGTTTATCTGTTTGTTAGCTTTTGTTCAAAAAATTTGGAAATTTCTTTTCTAAATTCTTAAAAGAAGAAGAAGAAGAAGTAACATAGAAAGCTTACCCATGGCAGTTACAGTGATATCAAGACTGAATATGAGTTGACGTTGGGCGCTAATAGCAGATAAGGAGCTGAAAGGAAAAAACGTCCTCCACTCTCTGGAATGTCTCCAAAGTATATTTAAATGCTTGATGAGGCGGTATAAAAACGATTGCAATGAATCCACTGAACTGTTTAAGCATGAACTATATATATATATAGAAGATAGCTGGAAATATATCGGCTCTATGAAGACTCATACATACATTTGTAGATTAATTCAATTTACTCAACTCAACCAACTTTGCCTTACGGTATTATTAGAAATGATATTTTCCAACTTGCTTGTTGGGTATTCAATATTCGGTTCATACTGAATTTTGATTTGTCTTCTTCTTCGCTGCTTGTTTTTGATTACATATGTATGACTGACAAGTTGATTTACAAGCTAATATATATGCGCAGGGAATGTCCGAGTACAACCTGCCGGTCTTTATCGACCCATGCCCATTGATCATTAGTATGATTTTCCTTTTGTTCCTCGATAATTATTGTCCTCGATAAGTTGTGTTTTAGTTGTGCATTGATGTGTACAAACACATCGAGAAACGTGTACATTTTCCTTAAAATCTTTTTTGTTCAAATTAATCACAAGTAATTTAATAGCAACAACGTAACAAACATTTTAAGCACTTTAACGAAGCTCGTCGCTCTCATCCGAAACTGTATGAGAATAAATATGTCCGCAGTTTTTGGTCAATTTTCCTAAGAAAAAACGATAAGAACACGACAATCATCTATAAAAACAGGAAAAGCTGAGTGATTAGAGCGAAAACAGAGATTAAATTAGAAACGTTGTCAAAATATCTGATATTTTGTCAAATTATAAAAAACAAAAAAAAAAAAAAAAAAAAAAAAAAAAAACGAGAAACATGTCAAGGAACTTCAACTTAATTTGCCCTGAAGATTAACGTAAGCTAAGCGGATGTTCTTCCTTCTTTAGAGGGAACTTCATAGGAAGTATGAGAATTGCTAACAAAAAAAAAAAGTATTTGGTCTGCTTTGTACAAGCCTGGTACACAAATAAAAAAATTGTACCTTGAAAAAACAAGAAAAATTTCAATACGAGTGAAGCGGATATTTCTTGATTTCTGTACACTGTACGTACAGACGACACGTAGCTTGTACGTAGAGAACTGACGTTGTGTCTATTGTAGCAAGTAATGAAGAAAAACCCTAATTATTTTTGTAATTTTAGGAACAGACGGACTCCTAGTTCACGTAGGCGTGTTCTGGGGAGCGAAAGTACAAAAGTACTTTCGGAAGACGATAGATGTACAGAAACCTACCCTATCGTTTTGCTCCCTATAGCCGCTAGATCTTTGCTTTAGAGCTATTATTTATGAAAGCTGCTCAGCTACTCGCCAAATAAAGGTTTGAGGTTTACTTCTCATAATCTGGCAGCGGGCTTTTCTCTCCAAAGTCTAAGAGGAGTGGTCGAAGAGGGTTCTCTTTCCCTTAGAAATGAGGGCATTTTTCTTTTGCATTGCGGTTCTTTATCATGGAGGCCATCAAGCCTACTCAGGTTCTGATGGTATTGCGAAGTGACAGGGAGCTGGACCACAGTTTGATGCGTACTGCGCGGACACATCTTCGTAAGCATTATTTCCTTGAGAGAGGATAATGTGCTGGATGGCATTCTTTTATGAATGAAAGGACCAAAAGGAAAATGGCTGCGGCTGCGGCCAATGTGATAGCACACAAAGCTCTATAGCGTGGCATAAGTTCTATGGACGAAAAATCATTAAGTTTTGGATTTCCATTGAGATCAAATAGGCTAAAAATAGGATAGCTCCTGGACGATGATTATTGGGATGAATGACTTCTTGCCTGACCGCTAGATACGGGCGTTCGAAGAGTGGCACGTTGGCTGTGATTATCCCGAGTTTTCGTGGAGCCATTGAACCAAGTTGCGAGAATATTGCTCACGCCCATTTTCTTGTTTTGGAGTTCTAGTGGGACTCATTCAATCCTTGGAACCGTCCTAATCCTTGGGGGCGTCAGGCTTCTCAAATGAGCTCGTGTGCCATCGGGTGCCGTGAGGTACGGTTTACTATAGGAAGTATTCACCTAAAACATCTGTAGGTATCTGTAGGGTTGTCTTTATACAGATTCAGTCCATTCTCAATACCAATTGGCTTGCATGAAATTTCAATGGGTTTCTATGTATTTACCTATGAATGAACTTTAAACCGATACCTTAATTTTGCGATTCCCAGAATCCTTATCATATATATCTAAATAGACGCGCAAATGTGCCTGCATCGATATAAGATTTGATTTACTGAGTCTATAAAGCTTCCTTCGGAATGTCGCAAAAGTTTTGATACTGCCAGTCATCGGTACTGGGTGTGAAGAAGAAAAGAACATACTGGGCACTTCTTCTATTTTTGATTTTTGATTTTAGATAGCCTTTGATTAAGTTGCCAGTTTTCAGCCGGTATATATGTGCCACAGATATATTTATAAAGACATGAATGACTTTAGATAAATTTTCCCTTGTTTGGTAAGAACACACACACTTTGTGCTTTAATCAAAGCTGCAAATCAATATGAATTTGAATTCAGGTTCACTATCCGCTCTTCATTACCTTGAACGAAGAAGACTTTGCGTATTTTTTGGGAGAATTCCTTACGGAGGTAAAAAGTTAGGATCACTGTTAACAAATTTAGAATACTCTGCAAGTTTTTAACTGTCTTCGTTCACTTTAATTATCACAAGTATACGAATTTTGACAATAGACGAGATCTCACAACGTTCAAAATTACTCTGTGCACAGGTAGCATTTTTGCGTTTTGTATGAGGTGATCCATGCATGATCCATGTCAGCAAACTACATATTTCCTGAAACTAGCATTTCCTAGACTAGCATAAGAGCAAATTTCACAAAAAACTGCAAATTATTGATTGGTTGCACTTTGAAATTGTGCCTTAAAATGTCGACGAATTGTTTCAGAAAAATTAGAGAAGAAAAGAGAGCAAATAAAATGTTAATATAGTTTCTACTGGAAATCTTTTATAAAGTTATTTAATCGAATCCTTGCATTATTCGCTTAAACATGTATACGCTCTTAAACAGTAATCAAGCCCATGTCCAGCGAAAGTGACAAAGCCTTGAAATTATTATGATTGATGTGATTTCATACACATGACTTTCGCTTATTTCATTAGTAAAACTTGGGCAAAGAAAACTCAAAAAAAGCAAGAAAAAAAAAAGAAGAAAAATAATGGAAGCTTCAGTTTGCTTCGCAGATTTAATGCTGTACACAATGTTTATGATATGGTGGTAAGTTAATAGATGTCAAATAAGCAAGTGAAGCGTATCTTCCGGTATCCTAAAAAAATCTTTCTTCGTAATTCTGGTGGACAGGCGATGTGACAAAAGTTGCAAAATATTCGTCCACTTTGTCTGTACATCACTTATGGTATAGGATATAATAAGCTTTTGAGGACGTATGTAACACTTAGAAAGACTTAAGACAGATCGACATTTCATTATTCCGAGTGATTCGGAATGATTATCTTAATCGATGTAAGCTTTTATGTCCGTCTGATGTCTGTCCATGTATTCTTGTGCTCAACTTAGAGGGGGAAATTTTCGAAATATTTTGATGAAATTTGGTACACTTTGGAATACCACTGAACACGGTTCGGATCACTCCACACATATGTAATTTTCCACAATTTCACGACAAAAATCGCTTAGTAATAATATTTTGGTATTGTAACTTGGTGTGAGATCTTTAAATCGGATGTGGCAATTTTTGGAATCCCTTGCCATATAATCGTGTCACGGAAACTGAATCTTTATGTGATAAAAAGGACTGATGTTCAACCTTTTTGAAAATTCTTCCTTATAAGGAGTGATATAAAAATTAACCTAAACGAATTTGGACTACTGAGGTCTATTATTTGGATTCGAATCCTCATAAAGATTCTAATGATAAAAAAGCCTTTATATGACAAAAAGGTCTACATTCTAATAGTTTGTAGTGAAAATTGGTCCTTAGGATATTAAACGTAGATAATTTGTACCACATCGATCTATTTTTCAGACTGCGCCATCTATAGGGGCTTTGACGAAAGCGAATCCTTCTATGGCGATGAAGATGAACTTGTGGTTTATTATGACGGTAGCAATCGCAAAATAATACCCATCGTTGGCAATTAAATTAAGTTTGCTAAATTTGGATCACGTTTTGAGCATCCACAAATATGAGGGATCTACCCTTTTCACAGCGTTTCGGCATCTACCGAGAAATAATGCGTATTACTTTGTGTATTAATAAGAAATTGAGTGATGGACTGTATTAGTCAAAGCGGTGTAGGGAATTTAATAGTCGGCTTTGCCCGACTGTAGCATTTTTACTCGCTTATAAGTTCATTTATTTATTGTAAACTTATAAATTATGAATTAAAAGTCAAGCTACAGTGGTTTACCATAACCACAACTGAAAGTAAGCGTTCATAGTGTTATACAAACTGTTTGGTAATTGATGGAAAGCATTAAAAGCTTGGGGGGCCTTACGATAGCTTTAAAGGAGTAATTTGAGAATTCTTGTTATGCTTTCTAATATTTCGATCAGCGACGGTACCATCATTATTGTATTGTCACTATGGCTCCTATTGTTATCGTTACAGGCCTTGCTATGGCTGCTGCTGTCTTTCATGTGAAAGGAATAAAGTAGTTTTTTGACAAAGCGTCGTCCGACGAATAACAAACTTCCCAGCTAGTCTATCAGAAGGCTTAAAGCTTCTCTCGGAACAACAAAATCGCGATGCTTTCAAATAGTGACGAAGATCTGTAAGTTCAAATATCGTCACATGATTCATCTCTTAAGACTCTTGTCGCAGCACTTTTTTTAAACCCTCAAAATAGTTGCATTGCAAGATGATAGCAGCACAAAAATTTAAAAGGAGTTTTTTTCCATGCCATGACAAATATTTATACAACTTGCTGCGTAAACATAACTTACAATTCATGAGACATATGTTTGCTTTCCTTTCGTCTACTGTATGCGTTAGTTAATAATTCAAAGCATACTCAAAACAATTTTATAAAGTTGAGAGAGACTTGATTAACAATTAAAGTTCTCAACGGTTCTTAAAAGCCTTAATTTAAGACTTTAGCAGTAATCGTCTCGATGTCGATGCTATTATGCTTATGGTTTATTTTTTAAAAAATTCGAAGAGCTTTAGTTTTTATGATTGAAAAGTCTTTCAAAACTTTTTGTAATTTTTGTTAAGACAAACATCTATATATAAAAAGGACTTGAAGTGCAAATAGCAATTTAGTATCATGCGCATGTATGTATAAACATAATACATCCATCTATCATATACACAC
Source organism: Glossina austeni (assembly GCA_000688735.1). Taxonomy (NCBI): domain Eukaryota; kingdom Metazoa; phylum Arthropoda; class Insecta; order Diptera; family Glossinidae; genus Glossina; species Glossina austeni. The sequence goes on from KK502575.1 coordinate 508,287, forward strand.
CCATACGTTTCTGTATACACTTTTCGTATGTTCAAAATGTAAATATTTGCAATGGCTTCGTAAGAAAAACAATACAATTTCCAATTGAAATTAAATACAATCAATAAAGGATACATCAAAATAAGAACATAGATATAGATATAGAAAGTAGGAAAAAGGCAAAGCAAAAAAAAGAAAAAAACTCTAAAAGCAAACAAATATGTAGAAAATTACTAATATTTTAAGAGAAAATGTCGTTAAGTTTACTTTAGAGCAAAACCTGCATATAAGCAAAAAAAAAGAAAAACAATGTTTGCTTTTAAGTGTACCTTCAATGCGCCTAAAGAGCCTATGAAAAAGTTATTCTCCTCCTTAGGGAGGTGAAATAGAGATAAAATGTATTTATGCTACTCCCAAGTATGTGGGGATGTTGCACATACTTTCTCTGCCCGAGGGAGGGTGTAACTAGGGACATCGACACTTGGATACTCGATAAAAATGTGATTGCTATCTTTAAGCTTTAAGCAAGTTTGTCCAAATTATTTCACTGAAGCATGCACAATATTTTGAAGAGGACGGGTAGGCTTTGTGCCAAAACACAGTACTTGTTGGAAGGGTGCTTTTTCTGCTTAATTTAGAAGATGACTGGCCGCAGATGATGGACAATCGATACGTTGCGATATTCAAAGGATGAATATACACATGATGCGGACTAGGCAAATCATCACCGGTGAAATTGACGGTGAAACTGAATATTCACGACAATCCGGCTTGGAGTGTACCACATTATGAGGTACTTCACTTAAAGAGAAGGCGAGAAGAAGACTAACTAGAAGTGTTGCAATTAAGCGAACGGAATTATAAGCAGTATAGTGAAAGTCATAATTTCGCAAGTTTTTATGATGCAGATCACGTAAGCCATTGAAATTAGCGATAAAATGCAATATATATGGCGATCCCTTTGGGTAGACGGAGCAGGTATGGGGAGGGGGGTTAGCTGGGCCCAGAAAACAATGAATTACTATAAGCAAAAAAAAACCATCTCTTGGACACTCTACCACCGGCCATCATTTTCCCACAAAGACGTAAGGCCTTCTATATCAAAACTCGCCCAGGACATATTAGCAGACGGCTGACCAGACCAGGTATTACTTTTTCTGATTAATTGATTTTTTCGTGAATAACATCAAACTATGAGTTCTCCTTTCCTTGTCGAAGGGAATTCATATTCTGCCTGAACAACAAGCCCTGATATCTCTCCCTACCTCATTCCTTTTCTTAAAGTTTTCTCTCCTTACCTCATTCCTTTTCTTAAAGTTTAAGTCATCATCGGATAGTATCACCATTTAATGTCACGATAGAATACTTAAAGATGGAACTCATCAAGGCGATGCCAGGAAAGATACAAGCAAAAATGCTTCGATACTTTAAAGAAAGTTGATTTCATTGAAAAAAAACCAACCACCATAATTAATTCAAAAGTGTTAAGAGAATCCCTTTGTTTTTTTTTGTTTGGTGGCATATATATTACGATATTTTAAAGATTATTCAGATTTTCTTTCCATCGCGTGACAAATGAAAAAGTAATATCTTTAAATAAAACATATAAGCCTCACATTAGTGTATATTAGTAGAGATTGATGTTTAAGGCTGGCCCTGTAGAGAGTGAAAGACTTGATTTTAAGCCAACTATAGAGGCAGTGACTTTAGGTCGTATCCTTTACCCGACTAGCAACCGTGTTCTGAGCAATATCATCGAGACGTCACAAGCCAGAGTTCTATAGTGACTATTGCATTCGGAGTATCAAGTTTGATACAAAAATCGCAGAAATCTTCACAAGAAAACATGGGCACTCAGATCGTATGACTAGCGATCAGTCATGACGCCAGATTAGGATTATAAAAGCAATTATTTTAAATAATTTAGTATTTGTCATATTTAGAATTTTCTAACAGACGTGTGATACTTTCTTAGTAAGAAACTGTATATGTGTAGTAGAAGTGTTTATTTTTTCTTTATCTTAGAAGAAAATATATTTACTTATCCGCCTGAGTGGCCGAGTAGACAAGAGTCTCGACTAGCAATTCAATGGTCGTGGGATCAATTCTCAAGTGCGGTAGAGTTTTTAATACAACCGAAACCCTTAGATGCTAGTGCTTTAAAACTTTAGTCTTAGAATTTATTCTCTAGCTAAATAATAATAATAATAATAATAATAATATTCACTTACATTACGTAAAAAACAAGTAAGAACACCATTAAATATTCTGCACCACTTGGCTTGATATAGTAATTCATATAACGACTTTTCAAAGTAAGGTGTTATAGGGGGAAGTAATTGAAGAAGTGGTTCGATTCGAATTATTTTCAATAGCGTTCGTCCTTTAGTCACAATGTGTTGGTGTGTCAAATTTCATAAAAAAAACTCAAAAATTGCAGCCCTGTTCTTGAACACAAGCAAACAAGACGGATAGACGGAGATGATAACTTAGACCGATGCAGAAACTAATTCCGAATTGATCGGTATATAAAAGTTGAGTGTGCCTCAAGTCCTTCTGGGTGTTGCATACGTCAGCACAAACTTAAGATACCTTTGCGCCCCAACTGGTGTAGGGTATAATAATAAAATTAGATCGACTATTATTAGTTGTAAAGTGTGTATAAGCAGGGAGATATAGAGGTAATTTTGTACGGCGAGTACGTGGAAAGAGAAATATTTTCCGCTGAGTTTAGTATTTCAATAATTAAATTCATGTTAATTGCAAAGTTCGCAAAAAAAAAATCGAAAAAAAAAACATTAAATTATAAGAAGCAAAAGACGATAAATTAAGGCTCGCAATGAAATGCTTTAATCTGTACTGCAATCAATATTCATTTAAGCCTTTACATTACGATATGGTATAATTTTTCTTTTCGTGATATTTTAGAAAGAAAGGAAAATGAAGTCATTCATCATTTTCATTTGCACTCCATTACTTTTAACATGTCATCGAATTCATAATTTCATTTTGACTTGCGAAAATATAACCGATGATCATTAATACTAAGAAGTCATTGTCTACTGAAGTTAACGAAAAATGTTAAGCGATTGTTTATGGCAAAGAAAAGGGTTAAATGTGAAGGACATACAAAAATATTATCGTAATATAATATTTCATATTAATGGAATTTTTCCGATAATTCTTTAATTATACTTTTTTAATCCCCTCGTGTAACCCATGCCACCCTATCTACCCTGCATAAGTTTACTATAATCATCAGGACATAAAGGATTTTGCATTTTCATCTATATTTGTGAAATTTAAGCTAAGTGTGTTTGTAGTCTCATTTTCAATATTTCATGAACACAATTTTGTTTGCGGACACAAAAAGGATTATTTTCAATATATTAGCGTTAGAATGTGCGGAGTGTATTCGTTAATATTTGATTTGGGTTTATAACGCCTAAAAGTTCACTTCAGAAATCTTATAAAATACTCATAATGTGCATAATTTTCGTTTCATTTATAGCGATCCAGGCACAGCCCATTTAAAATTGATTTTTCAAAAATTTTGATAAGCAATGCGTTCGTTCAAGATGTTATACCCCAACTGGATCTAGACATTTTACTAAAGAAAAATTTTACGATCAAGGAAAGCTTTATATTGTTTGAGTGTAAGAAAAAGGAAATAGCAGAGTTGCTGCTTTTGCACTAGTAGTAATGCAATAGATGGACAGATGTAGAGCGTATTTGAGAACAACTTGAGTTTGCACTCAAATATTTAATAAAATATTTAAGTTTAAGTGTATTTCCCTAAATAATATTTTAAAGAAATAATCGTCATTTCAACAGAGAAGCATGTCTAACAGAGAGAAACAACAATTTTGCGTTTTTAGACCTTGTGAATGGCTGCGTAGAAATCGATTCGAAATTTAGCATGAATGCATAATCATGTACTGAAATTTGCCGTTTCAAAGTTAAGACTATTTGTGACTCAGAGTACGTTAAGTTTGTAGAGATGTCTGTGAATTCTAAGTGGCGAGTTCCAATCTTCATTATGTCTCTTTATTCAAACATCAGATCCTGCCTATCCATCTGCCTGTCTATCTGTCTGTCTGTCTGTATTGTGAAAAGCTAATTATATGAAAAAATTGACGCATTTTTCAAACTTTTCGACAAAAATCGCTATGTGATAGTATTCCGATCTAAACAATTTGGGTTCCGAAGAAAGGTAAACTTTTATATATCAAAAAGATCTAATTTTTAATATGTGATGACAAAAATTGTTCCATAATAGCCATAATGCCAAAAGTTAACCGTGTCAAATTTAGAACCTTCTTAATATAAAGATTGCCATGAAGACAAATAATGTCTTTTGCAAGGCAACAAAATATTATTTTTATTATTCTATTGCATAAAACAATAAATGAAGAATTGTTTTAAGCGAAGTGCTGTAGAATATTTACTAGAGTTTACTCTTGGTGATTATAATGTTTATTTTTGTGGGACTAGGCTTAAGGCAGAGTACATCCTTGCATAGTTTGGTAATACTTCGCCGGTTACGCAGCTGCTTTTAGAGAATTTAAGAATTCCATCTACAATTTGAAAGCGATAACACGAAATGCTAAATATCGCGGTTGACCAGTTAAAGTGGGTTGAATACGTTGAAGTAGAAAAATCATGTGACTTGAATGACAAGCTTACAAGTCGTTAGTTATTACTCGTTGTCACGTTTTCGTTGATACGGTTCTTCCATACTTTTTTTACCTGTTTGCTTAGTATTTGTTTATGGCATGGTATGATCAAAGTTAATTGTTCCACGATTTTCTACAGCCACTGTTGCGAAGTGTCACCTGTCTCTCTCAAAAAACAAGCGATGATTTGTTTCAAAATTACTGGAAAGCGAACGACTTTTGTGGAAAATTCACACAGATTCATGGAAGATCCATGAAATCGACTGGTGTTATAATCTTAAGCGTATATGCGTGAAAGGAAGACTGCGCAATTATAAAGATCTTCTCGACGATTTGGAAAGTGCGGCGATTGATTTTCCTTTTCATATTTTGACGAGACCACATTTTTATTTATATTGTTAGCGATATAAGTGTTAGGGAAATCTCAAATTCAGTTAATGCTAACTAATTGATTTTTCCCAAGCAATAAATTCTCTAGCGCACATTCGCGGCGCGTCTTACAGCTGCCGGCCGACGAAAAAGATTAGCGGAAAAACAGACGGGGAAAAACCCAGGTGAACATTCGCGGCGCGTCTTACAGCTGCCGGCCGACGAAAACGATTAGCGGAAAAGCAAGTTAACGGATTAAAAACGAAGCCATGAAGTTAGGTAATAGTAACATGCTTCTAAAAATGCATATAAAATGTATTTGCGAAAGGCAGAGTTAGTCGGACAAGAACATTGACTCGAAAAAGAATATTAGAGTTGAGAAGTCGAGCGTATTGCCAAAGTAAAATGTAAACAATCCTACCCTTAAAGAAAAGATTGTAACTAAAGCAACTTGAAGTTAAAAGAATTTTGAAGTGTATGTCTCTTGAAAAGAATATCCACGATCTAGTGATACGGACCGTGTCGAGAAAAGCGAAGTTCATAACAATATATATACCAAAGACATTGGATATTTTGTTGTGGGAGCGTCAGATCCTACTTGCAAATGCTAAGAAACTCAATAAGTGTCGGCTTACTCTAGTAATTAAGTCGCATTTCATATCATTATAGGAGTTCAGAGTTTCGTTCAGTTTCGTCAAGAGCGCTAACTTATGCATGTTTGACAATTCGAAACGCAGACGGCTGGAATACGTTCTGTTTATGGAATCGTTGCTATATATTTCAACTTGCGAGGAATGGCATTAAAAACTTAGAATAAAGATATCGCTTCCTAACAACATAACTCATTTTTGTAGGAGCTAAGAAAATGTCTTCCAAAGTTCTTTAAGCCATTAGCCATTAGCTTCAAGTACGATTCATTTGCGGTTGAGATCTTAAAGATTCTCAAGTATTTACAGGAAAATTATTATTAAATATTAATAATTAAATAAAGGTTTGTCTATGTGTATTTATCTATGTATATGTGTGTATACTTAAAATAGTAAAGAATTGTGTAAGTATTCAGTGTTTCTTTCCATTAGTATGTGTAAGTCTTCAGTGTTTCTTTCCATTAGTATCATCAATCATTTTTGTTAAATGATAATTCTTGCTGTTCGTACGGATTTGTTCGATATTCTCAACAAGTTACACGCCTCTTGACAGTTAAATTTTCGGTCTTTTTTTTTTTTTTTTTCTTAACTTGCTGCATTGATTTTACTCAAAGGAAAAATCAAAATCCATATTAGCATTTTTTTTTTTTGTTTGCAACAACTATAACAGAAATAATAATAACAAGAGCGATGTAATCAAGTGAGTAAATCAAATTTTGACAGTTTTGCATGAACGCAAAAAAACTCGAGAAAGCGAAAATTCCCTAAATGCTTAACGAAAGCATGAGAGGAGGCGTCGCCAATGATTTCAAGAATAACAACAATAACAATAACAAAGGGAAATTTCTATTGTTTATACCAAATGCATGAAAAATGATGGTTTGTCCATTGTTGGAGGGTGGCCAACTGTATGCGCGTCGAAAACAGCAACACAAACAAATTTTAATATTTATAAAAGAAATGCTTAAAGTCTACAGCAACATCATCCATCCATCATGACACTCATATGTACATGCGAGTATTTATTATGCAAGCTCATGTTCGGTGAAGACATTCGTTCTCAACCAACTCTACTCAGCATCCATACATACGCATATGTATGCCTCAATGGGGTGTTGGAATACGTTAGGAAATTTGCGTGTGTGTGTGCGTTTACAGCATGCTAATGCTTACTTATATACTTGTAGATATGTGTGTATATACAAATTTCTGAATCTTTCTATATAAAGAATTCATGTAACTTTTTTCACGTTTACACGTTACGTAGCAAAACTATATTTACCCTCATTAAGTTAAAGGTCCTCTCCTTCATAAAAACAAAGATAATTTATTTCCAAAGCATATGCATGCATATGTGTGTGGATATTTTCTCGTTTGGCATAACCTTTAACAATATGTGTTTGTTGCTTTGCTTTTTATAGTCAGTTATAACATACATACGCTTTATATATATATATATATATTTTTTTTTTTTTTTTTGCCGCACTCGAGAAAGAAGAGAGCAACATTTTCACTTGTACTTCACACACAGTGATTGATGATAGTTTTTATGCAAATTCACACTAAACCCGAACAAATTTATGTTTATTTAACGTAAGAGTAAAATAAATAAATTTAATGAAAATGAGAAAATCGAAAAAGGAAATTTAATCCAAAATCTATAGTTTGAAAATAAAATTCTTCTTCTATTAAAAATTAGTTTAACATTTTTTATTTACTGCTTAGGCGACAATTGACACTTTGAAGCAATTCGAGTGATTTAAAAAATAGTTGTACGCAATACACTGGTCAATAATTCTCTAAACCAGAAACCGGGACAGAAAAAAATTTCTTGTTTTTTTTTTTTGCAAAATTCGTTTTTATTATTCATCAATTTAGTCTTTCTTTCAAGGGCGTGTTTCTCTAACATCTCGACGATCGCCTTTGCATTCAAGCCTCAAGACTGTGCTTCGATTTCGGCAATGAGTTCATCATTTCCTCAACAATGAGTAAACGCTTTATCGATCCGGAAAAAAGCTTTGTCATGCCGAAATTTTCATGCAAAATACTGGATACGTTGCCTTTTGATATCCTTTGCCTTTTCTTGCAACCTCTCTTTTTGTTAATCAGACGAGTTTTCAGTTCCTTCCTTTTTTTTTTTTGAATTGATTTGTCGTAAGTACCTTGTTTGTGTTCAGTATCATCGATGTCCGTGCAACCTCGTTTAAAATCATTGTTTTTGACGTAAAAGAGTTTCCGTAGCATTTTTCAAGTTAATCCTAACACTTGACCAGTATTTTTTCCGAAGCGATGTTTAATTAACATCTCAAATTTTTTTTTACTTTCTTCAAAATTACAAAAGTAGTATCAGTATAACAACAACAACCTTAGAGAGCTTTGGGAAATCGACTATAGCAACTGGATTACCTTAAAGGCAGTGAAATAATAATAAACTTAAGAGGAATAAAAAGAGTCGTTCGTTTTGAACGAAGTATACGAATTTCCACTAAAAAAGAGTCAATGTCAACCACAATATTTATGGTATCAACGAAATGTCGAAAGTGAAGATAGCATAAGAAACTGAAACACCATCCCAAGAAAAGTGGCAAATTTTCATATTTTCACTTTCAATCGCGTGAACATATTTACGAAAAGCTTTCATAGAAGACGGCTCTCATGTACAGTTGAAAAATGGTTCACTAGCTACCGAAAATTATGCAAACTTGTTTTCAAATTAGTTTGCGACGAGATTAATGCGAATTTACGTTTGTTGCAACAAATTCCCTAAGCGAGCAATTAAACGTGTTGTGAAAAAGGTTTTGCTCAATTTATAACGATTTTCCTTGAACACGCTACAAAAGGTGAGAAGTGAAGCGGAATGACGCTGTAAATAAAAATTATGATAATAAATGCTCAAGAAGTACTGATTAAGGACACTTCTCAAAAACAGTATTTCTTTATTTTCAGTTCTTACGATATATCTCGAACAGCCATAACGTTGAGTGAGTTCGTTTTGAGCGAAAAAAGACAACTGGGCACCAATTCATTCAAGTCCAGGTACCTTAAGTCATATCGTCATCGATAGTAATTATTAGTGGAAGAGGCGCACAATGTATTGTAACGAAGTGAGCAACTCGAAGGTTTGTGTGAAATGCAATTACACTCAAAAAAATTTACTAGCGACACCCAATTGTTGGGTCGACAAGTTTTCCTTCTTTCAGTTAATAAATAACAATACCGTGCTATGTTGCTTAGATATTTTTGGGGATATGCGAATTAAAGAAGGCGTCACCACGGCGAAATAGCCGATTAATTCAAACAAATTCATAATGAGAGGCTTTCAATTATAATCTTCTTTGATAGCTATCCGAGATATGCTATAAGCTTTCTTTTATTTCCATCTTCGGTGGTAATTGATGAGCTAATTTTAATTTGAGAGTTTTTGAATCGCGTTTTCTCGCAATCACTTACACGTACCGCTATGTCGTAATATCGTAATCAATTGTGAATTATGTCCATATGTAATAATATATCAACACGAAATCCTTAATGGCTAACATGAAAATAGAAAGCACATTACACGTCAGAATATAATCGAAAATGTCACATTAGTGGTTGAATTATGGCATGAAACAAACAACGAAGAAGAAATATTTGAGACAAACGATAACATGAAAATTGCAAAAATCTTTTCTTTTATAAAACTACTACTACTACTACAGATTTAACATATTAACCGTGAAGATGTAGTAAAGAAATTTTCTGCATAATCCGATGGTGTTTCTCTTCTTTTCTTTTTTTGTTTTTGTTTTTCAACAAAAAGACAAAACTTTACCCTGCCCGTACTTAAATGAGATTTTTTTTTGTTTGAGTAGTTACTTTTTGTTTTCAGAAATAAATCTCATAACTCCCGCTGATTCCTTTGGGTATAATTTTAATGGTCAATTGGTGTTCTGGTCAAGTGCGGTGAACAACACCTTGCATGTAACGAATTTGTAATATAATGAGAGCTATTGTCGATGCACATATACACTTATGTATATCGTATGTGTGCATTGGTTGGACAATTTCGTTTCGAAAAGTTTATGCATGTATAAGTATGTGTGCAGCATAAGTCTAAAGCGGTAAGTGTAATAAGTATTCTTTTATTTTTAGATTGGATTTTCATTCTGCGCTTTGTTCGTGCACTGATGTGTGCTTCTCTTTTAAGGGATCTTTTTTTTCCATAATTTTTTAGTTTTACATCTGAGATTGTTATTCTCAAAGTAGTCGAACTGAATAAGAAACCAAAACAAACAAATATTTGCGTTTTAAACTTTTTTGATTGTTTTTGAACCTTTTTCTTATTCGTATTCGCATTCTGTTTGCTATCAGATGGGAATTATAAGTCGAATGGGCTCTTGTTCAAGCTCAAGCAAGCAGTTCGGTTCGATATTTCGAAATATTTCCTTCCAAAAATAGACACAAGGTTGCCCGTCATAAGTGTCCATCCCATACCCATCAGGCCTACCCATAAGCACTCGGATGGTAAAATATTCGGAGTTGTAAACGGAGTTGGATCTAAGCCTTCTTATTCAGTTTATATTCATTTTTTTTTCGGCCAACTTTACACCGTAAGCATTACTCTGCCTACTCTTCGTGCTTTGAAAGTTTTCTTTGCAAATTATTTTTTGTTGTAATTAACATTAGAACTACCGACGTTTACCATATACGGTTCATACTACAAGGGATCCTTTTAAACTCCTTTTTTTTTGTGTAATCGCCACAGTCGGCAGAAGTAGACATAAGAACCTGAAATTTCGAACAAACGTTCCTTGCCATTAGAGTTAGAAAGCCATATTTAAAAAGTGGTCGCATTGTGTTTATCTGCACGTCAACAATGCAGAAGAACGTGACACTACATAGAAAAAACAGCGACAATTGTTTCATATTTTTGTCTATAATTTATGATTTGGTGGAGATACTTCGGAAAACATGCTATCCGATCCCATTCACATGAGTTTTTAGTCGATCAAGGAACGCTTATGGCAAATTTCAGGTCCTTATTCCCAAAAAAGCTATCCGATCGTATTCACATGAGTTTTTAGTCGATCAAGCAACGCTTATGCAAAATTTCAGTTCCTTATCCACATTTTTGTGACTGTGGCTGCAGCTGGGTGAAGTTCAGTCGTTAAGTGCAGTGCACTCGCTGAATGCAGCGCTGTTCCTGAGCCTGCAGCCCATCCTGTAGGTGCATCATAAAAGTGTATATGGTTTTATTATTTTTAGAACTTGGATTATTAGAAAATCGGTTAACTTATGGGCCAACTCTTTGTAAAATTCAAAAATCATTTTATCAAATGATAAATAAATTTATAAAGAAATGACTGCTACCCTCTTTTAGGCCATCGCAGTAATCATTCATTTCGAAATCTAAAGAATATTAATTCGAATACTTACAAGTATTCGCCACTTGCGGTGACGAGTTCATGAACATTTTTTATTGTAATGACTTATGTCAACTACATCGGTATGAAATTTTTTAATTCCATCCAAGACTCCTTTAAATATTTTAAACCGATCTTAGGGTCCATTTAAATGTGGAACAAATGTGATCAAAATGTAAGAAGATTCCAGCTGTCGCGGACGCAGTCGCAATAGGAGTGGAAATAGAAATAGAAGAATACACGTCTACTCGTAGATTCACGTGATAGAGGTGAATATAAATGACATTTTCTACTTTGGCCGTACCAGAGTCTCAAATTCGGGTGTTCTTCCTATACCCATTTTTCGCTAACAAATTTCAAAAAATTGTTAAAAATAGTTCGCGAAAAAAAAGTTTGAATTGTTTTTTGCTCATTCGACCGGTACTTTTATATAGATTTACGTGATATAGGTGAAGATAGGTGATATTTCCTAGTTTGGCCGCACTAGAGTCTCCAAGATGGGTATTCTCCCATATCCATGCTTCGCTAACAAACCACATTTCAAAAAATTGTTAAAAATTGTTCCCATAAGCAAAAATTGAATTTTTTTAGTTCCTTTGAAAGGTATTTTCATATAAATTCATGAGATGTCCACAAAAATATTTTACGTTATTTAATATGGACGGAGTAGGCTTTCAAATCCAACTATAACTTAATTTTAATTATTTAACAGAGCTCAGTTAAAGTGTTTTTACAGAGTTTTGCTAACATATATGGTAGGTGTCTTTGCTAGTTAAATTCAAGTTTATCTTCGCACCCTTCTTATTATTGAATACGATTTGCCTCGAAGATAAATCAAACGTTTAAAAACCAATAAAAAACTTATCAAAACGTAGTTTAATTTATTTTTTTTATTTAGCCCAGAGGTATTTTCTAATCAACATTTCATTTCATCAAATGAAATTCTTTAGAAGCGAATAAAACAACTAAAGTGACCGAAAGCATTTTGAAATTCATCGACCCATTCGCTTAAGCAAGCAATACACTTTACAATGCGTTGTACTTGAAATCTTTGAATAGAATGGGACACGTAACAGCAAGATGGGATGGAACGGTATAAGTCAATTCAATTTAATTTTAATTCTTATCAAAAGTCACACACAAAAATGGCCAACGAACGAATTAGTTTTCGATTTTCAATTTCCTTTTTATAAAAAAGCATAGAGAATAGAGAGAAATAAATAAGGTGTGTTCATATACAGATAAGAGCAATTCACATAGACATAAACATTTGCACGCATAAAGAGAACACACCCTACTTAAAATCCTTCTTATTTGAAAACATGTCATTCAAAAGTCCTTAACTCTGAATGAATATAAAGGTAAAAATTCCTTTTATTTTCCTCTTTTTTTTTTTTGATTTTAACAAGTAACTAAGAAGTGCATGTGTGTGAATTTCAATGTTGCCTAAGATGTAGGGAGAAGTGGGAAGAAGCATACCCTACTTTCATCCTTAAACGAAACATGGATACTCAATAATTCTCAATAAAAAAAATTATATTAATTTCTTTTATATTTTATATTTTATATTTAAGTATAGAATTTCCCTTTTACATGTGGACAAAGATGGCGAACTCCGCTTTTTAAGCGAACATTCTTTTTGCCTTTAAATTTAATTTGATGCTGTATCCTAAACCAATTCATTTCG
>KK502575.1:523094-552971 GCA_000688735.1 Glossina austeni
TTTTAATTTCAAACATCATTAAATTTGGTGGCGTCTGCAATAACACTTCAGGAGCATTGTTATCAATGCCAAAATAACTTATATATGAAACGTGTATGTGTGTGTGTACGATGCAAGTATAGTGCTTAAAAATACATTTATAAAAGTCACACTCTCAACATTCTTTTATGAATACAGATAGTTGTTCTTAAAATGACCTTTCGACGTTACGAGTATGTAAAGATTTTCGTCTCGTTTGAAACATTTCAGTAATATTTTATATGTAATTTTTTTTTCAAGTATGGAATTCAGATTTGATACCCTTTCTAGGGCTTAGTTAATTTCTATTTCGGCTGAAGAATGATTCGTTGATTCGATTTGCTTTGTTTCCATAAGATCTTGCCAAAAATTAGTTTTAATCTAAGCATCTAAGTAACGAAATCAAAAATTAGCTTTAATCTAAGCATCAAAGTAACGAATCTTTCAGTTATAATAAAAAGTATTGCGTTCTTTTATTACGTTGCCGTGGCCTACCATTATTCAGAAATCCTGTATGCTGTTATATAAAAAATGTTTAGGTTATCTAAGGCGAGATGGTGTAGCGGTTCCGTTTAGATGTCCATTCATCATAACATTGGTCCCCTTAATACTTCGTTTAAAATCTTACCCATGGATGGAGGAGAGTCGCAACAAACTTTTCAATCCAAGGTTGAGCGTTGTTCCTTACGAAAATGCTATCGGGTTTAATCGATACACGACATTCGAAATTGTTTTCAAAATAACAAATGGGGAGTCACTTGAAGCACTGCAAATGGTGAACAAATGATCGAAATAAGATGACATTTTCATAAGCGTCCACGGAATGGGTGGAATCTTTCTCAACATAAGATGAAATTTTTGATACGAACGAATTATTGATGCGATGTGTGTGTGTAGCTTCACTTTCTCCGATTGGTAGCGCCATAACTGACATCTGTCTTAAAATTGATGTCATCTTCAGTAATTATATCTTTCACCGTCTGTGGCATAAGATATATTAAATTAAGGTTGTGTAGGTGTATGTAATACCCGTTAAGACTTAAGATATACCCGTGTTTTATTAAACTGACCGATTTAGAATCATTTTGTGAATCGATTTGCTATTTATGTTGTATCTACAGGTTGCAATTTTTAAGAAAGTCTGAACGAATTCGGTGCATGCGAATGTTTTGGTCTAAGGAGAAATACTATTAAAAATGGTGAACGACAATCCATTTTACGACTCCTTTCCTTTAAAGGCCGCATTTGAAAAAGACTTTTATGTGAAAAAAAAATTGCAATTTTTATTATTTCTCCGCAAAAATATCCAATCAAAATGGATTATATTTAGAGGACCTTCCCATTCTAGGACGAAAATTGGTTCAAAACGAAGCTTGGCCATATGAATATGCTATAGTATGCTCAAGGTAAACAGCTCTATCTATGAATATGCTCAGATCTATGAATATGCTATAGTATGCTTAAGGTAAACAGCTCTATTCTGGTGTCCCTTACCAAAAAGTAAGGTTACCTAGAGAAAAAATTAACTTTAATAAACTGAGATAACATCTGTTAACTTTCTGGAGTCCCTCCCATACAAAGTGTACTCCGAAAGGTAAGCATGACTTCTGGTATGCTCTAAGGCAAATGGGTGAAATATTTTCTTAGACGGAATGATTAGCATACTTAATGGTCGGCTTTGCCGGAATACAATATTTTTAGTTTAGTTTCTAATAAGATAGGCTTGCATCCATTTATCCAAAAAAGTATATTTTTCGATTCAGTTCCTATTTTATTCGTCATTGTTGCAGTGATCCTTTTTACGCAAATTATAATTTGCCACTTTTCGCCTACTGTAGAAGTCTTAACAGGCGGAGTTTGCGTATTTTAAAACTTGGTCTGTGACCATCCATAGGAGAAATTCGATTTTGATCTTCATTTTTGTGACAACGACACATGAATAGATTTCAATTGATTAAAGAACGTATATACTTTGAGGAACCTGTAGGTCGAATTTTGGCCTCACAAAAAGAAGAACAAATCGAAAATGCTTCTGTACTTCGATGATCGACATAGAAATTCACTGTATATAGTTCGATGGAGCGCAACAGTTAAGATGCCAATAACACAAATTAATTACATTTCTTTAGCTCGTTGTAGAAGCGTATGAAATTATTAATCAATTATATGAAAGGCAACTTTTTATCGAAAAAAATGTAAGGAACGCACAGTAAAAGCAAAAAGTTTTGCTAGGTTTTTCAAAAGGCTTACAACAGACTAACTCAGGCGTAAGAGAGTGAAAATAGTATTCTATATATATTTTTTAATCATTATTTATTCCTTCCTTTTGTGTTTGTATATATGTCCATCCACCTGTCCAACCGTTCGTTCGTTCGTCCGTGTATCCATCTATCTATCCGTCCGTTCGTCTATCCATCTATCTGTCCGCCCCTCCGTCTATCCATCTATGTGTCCATCCATCCGTCTATCCATCTATGTGTCCATCTGTCCGTCTATTCATCTATCTGTTCGCCCGTCTGTAGGGGTTTGCTCCGATTTTTAAAATTTAGATAGAAGATTAAAAATTGAAGCCTCTATTATTAGTTAAATTTCTTTCATTGATTTCAAATGTAAAGTTAACCCGCATACAAGCAGATAAAAAAGCAGAAAAAGGTATCTAAGGAGATTAAAGTTGCGAAGGGATAACAATGTGTTCACTACTTTTGACAACGTTGGTCTGGAAATTGTTCGTAGTAGCAAAATTTATTAAATTAATTTTGCAAAATATTCCATTTTACATGTAAACAACGAATTGATTGGGGGCCCACCATAATATAACTTTTTTACTTTTATTTATTTTTTTTTTTTAAATAAATTGAATTAAATGGTTTTTCTTTTGCTTCATTTGAAACATACAAAAATAAAAAAATTATTGTTAAATTATCCCTTATGATGTGATTTATTTCCGTTCACATATAAATTTCTAGTCTTACTGCATAGAAAATAATTTGATAAACTATAAAATTGTATCAAGATGCGTATGTACATACTTTGCATCCCGCCCTTCTAATTGCAACAGTTTTCAGTTCGATTAGCTATGTATCAGATTATGGGCATTTCTAAGGGAGGATCTTTATATGATTCTTTGGTTCTATTTTTTTAAGTAAATTTTGAAAGACTTTTCTACCGGGACAAAGAAATTTGTAATTTCAAAATATTGTTTTCGAAACATTTGGGGTTCTTCTAAATAGATAATAGACGCAATAACTCCGATTACTGATATATAGGCAAACCTTTTTTCTGTAGATGAGAATCACATTAATCCCGAGAATTTTTCTTAAACTATTTTTTATATGGTGTGAAGTTGACTGCCTTACGGAGTCGCAGTATTATTCCAGTTCATGATTTTGATAAAATACCTTTAACTCTAACTATTATGTATATCTGAGTTTCTTTTGTGAGTTAGTTCTCTCTGTTTGCGATGTAAATTAATCTGTGTATCAAAAAAGCAAATTTTGAAAATTCTTTTTTTGATTTTGAGCGATAGAAATTTACAAACAATGATTTCAAAACTTCCCATAACAAAGCAGGCATCTTTAGAGCATAAGCTTTGACTGCATCTAATGGCTCACTTCCTTATTTTAAGAATGAGAAGAAAAGATTTATGTGCAAAATTGTGGCTACAGCCTATCGTACTTAGTTCATATATTCCAAGTACTTCAAGTCGTATATATAGGCACCTCGACTGCCACGACGGAGAATTATTGCAGTCATGCATTGTATTTTCTTATCTAACAAAGGACTAGTTTTTAGGATTAAGCCTTCAATAGCCTCCTGAAGCAATCGATGCTAATATCGTTTCTCCATATGGGAAGCAAAATGGGATCCATATGGGAAGCAAAAAGGTTTCTAGAGTTGTAATGTGTTAGCTGTCGGCAAAAGAAATTTTGCACTAAGAAAATTTGGTACCCACATGATGGATGTTGGATGATGGTGTGACTATCGATTTTAAACGAGTCAAATTTGTTGGTCAGTTACCTGTCTTCGTGATTGAATTCATTAACTCAGCAATTGTGTGAACAAGTTAATCGCCAAAAAAAATGGGAGAAATTACCTTTACAATGGTGAGTTAATGCTCATCGGCGAGTCGTTTCAAGAACGTGTTCAGTGGTTTATTCTACTCTAGTTTGGTATTATTATTGGGTTTTATTATATAATGGAGACGGCAAAAAAAAAAAGAAAAAAAAAAACAATATGCGTATGCGAAAATCTTCCAAGTAAGTGTATTATAATAAATCATTGCTCAAAGAAAAGTCAGATTCTAATTTATATGGTCATCGTTATATTCGAAAAGATGTCAGTTACCTCTTGTAAAAGTCTTTTACGGCTGACACTACATATCACGATGATTGTCATAAATCTTTCTGATTTTCGCAAAACAGAATGACCGTTCAATAAATGCTATAGAGACAAGAACCAGATTAATGCGCACCCTTGTCATTGAAAAGGAGATTTTGCTTGAACGTATTATTTGAGAGCCGTCTTAAAACCGTTGTATTCACTTTGTAAAAGATTAAGGCGCTTATTAAGTAATGAAATCGGGTTTAAAGCTTATTAAATGAAATTTTAGATTTTTATTGCCCCCATTTTTTTTTTTGAAAGCAGGTATTAAAAGAAATACGAGAACTCTATCGCTTTCTCATATGCTATGTTCTCAAGAAGGTTTTATTCGTTTTAAATTTTTTTCATAAAATCAAATGACTTCATCATCCACGGAACATTACTTTGATTAACTTGTATATATATATATAACATATACATATAAGTGTTTCTGTTATGTGTTGTGAAACTCGTAAATTTAAAATTTTTTTCACTTATTTATACCATTTTTTCTCATAAAACCGTAAAAAAAAAAAATAAATAAATAAATAAAAAAAAAACAGAATTGAAATGATTATAAAATGCATGAAATTACATGCGTGCGTAACCTCAAACACATGCCGTTAGAAAAACATTATTATGTTGACCTAAAATGTGCGCATACGGGACCATCACTCAACTCACCCCGCATACAATATATAAAATAAAATTGAAAACTTATTCAACAAAAAAAAAAAACAGAAAAAAAAAACAGAAAAAAAAGAGTGTGCAAATTCTCAAAGGACATAACAATAACAATCCAACGACCAATTCAAAATCATAAAAATGTTCCCCAAAATAAGGTGCAAAAGAAAACATGTAACTACAAAAATTTATAAAATAGACAGGAAGCTGATGTCAATAAGCAGGGGAGCTCAAAGCTTATTGTGTGAATAAGAAATTCTTTTAAAAATAAATTTGAAAAATGTCGACTGTCATCAAGGAAGGACGAAAGGAAGTAAGAACAAGAAAATGTTAAAACTTGATGCCTCATATAACACATAAAAATTTCGTACTTAAATAAAGCGACGGGTGGCCTCATAGCTAGCGCATAAGAAACGCGTCCATCAAGTCGCCATAGTCAGATTCGATTCCTGAAAATTATTATTAATAATAATTTACGGACTGGCCGAGTGACTGTTTCCATTACGAAGAAGGTTTATAAACTTTGCTTTAAAATCTTAAAAAAAAAAAAAAAAAATTGTAATCAGAGGAAAAAGTTAGGCATGCCTTCCTGCGCTTCTTGAATGTCGATCCGTTCAAATAAAGATGGAATCAGGTAAAGAAAATCTTTAATCAAAGGTCAGATGGAATGCGATTTTTCTTTAACATTACACCCAAAGAAAAAAGTGAAATCTAACACACATACGGCATTTTCTTAGAAGATTCTGTAAAAGGCCAGATATTGTTAATGCAATTCTTTAGTAAGGAACGAAATTGAGCGGCACCTGCACGGTCTTCATGAGCTTACACCAAGCACATCGAGATCAGTTTTCAGCCACACGTGTAATGATTTCTTCGGAAATTGTTCTAACAGGAATAGACTTGAATAGGGAATATACTCCCGTCTTACCTACACCGAAGGCGAAGTTTTGTGTAATAGACTTTTTGATTGCCCAGCCATTGATGTTAAATCACTGTCAGCATTGCGGAAACGTCACGACTAATACATTAGTTACATGCAAACGGCAAATTGATACA
Source organism: Glossina austeni (assembly GCA_000688735.1). Classification (NCBI taxonomy): domain Eukaryota; kingdom Metazoa; phylum Arthropoda; class Insecta; order Diptera; family Glossinidae; genus Glossina; species Glossina austeni. The sequence goes on from KK502575.1 coordinate 529,212, forward strand.
GAGAAGTCTTCTTTTAGTTTAGCCTTTTAGTGCTCGTAACATGCAAACTGAGTTGATAGTATTTTGCTGAGATTTGGGCTTTGGTTACAAACCCGTGGAGACTCCCCGTGGCCTAAATGGTTTTAAAAGATCACAAGATTTTGATTTAGATTCTAGTACCACAAATACTACGTGCACGCTCACACACATAATTGAAGAATTGCACAGAAGTTTTGGAGCAAGACCAGCTGACCAAACTGCGTTAAATAAAAATGTCACAGATAATGAAGAAAAAAATTGACATTCGGATCCAAAAAATTTTAAGCAACTTCATGAAAAAAACATATTTCTCCAAACTAAGCTAATGCTACCTGCATTTATCGGAAGCAAAGAAAAGCACCTCGCAAGGCGACGTTAAATAGGATTTATTCGCCTGAGGTGATGGATATCGACTAACAACTCGTGGATTCAAACCTCAAGTGCGCTAGAGATTCCAACGAAACCCATAGCCTCAAATGATAGCAATTTACGACTTTAGTCTTTGAATTTATTTCCCTGGCTAAATGAATTATAACAATAGTAATAAATATAATTTAAAATGTTGCAGATCAATCGATCATGGAAAACTCGAGGCGCGTCGAATCATGAAAACATGGAACAAATCTTTTTCCACAGCATAGTAACCGAAAAGCCTCGGTTATAATTTTGTGAATATAGTTTAGCTAGTGGTTCTCTTATTGAAATTAATTGCGAATCTAAGACGGACAAACCGTATAATAGATAGCAACTCCAAATTTTGTTCTTAGGAGAACGAAGATCAGTACATAAAAAATTCTCCTAAAAATTATTTAACTTTTCAAAGTTTTTCTTTTACAATTAATCGTGGCACCACTTGTAAGATGAAGGAGGAGTTGGGCTTAAAGAAGGAAAGAATTTCATAAGTCGTTAATGGTCTTAAATAATTTTATGATTGAGAGAATTGAGGTTAGATTGAAAAAAAGAAAACAAGACATAAAAGCACAAAGCAATGCGGAAAGTGATTCTGAATCGATCTGCATAATAAAAGCTGGGTGCTATCTCCTTCTAGGTGCGGCATCCCTACAACCTTAATATATTCCTGTACCGCAAGTGACATAGGGTATAATAAATTCCTTTCCGCTGTACATGAAAGCTTGAGCTGCTTCCGATATTACTACGTACGGAACTTGATTTTATCTAAACGTCCCAATCTTTTATGTGAAAAATTTTATTGCCCTTTATATGGAATAAAACAATCCCGCCAGGCTGTTGCAAGTTAGGGTTAGCTTGTCGCATTCTATTCTCCAAGTTCTTTTATTTGACGATCATATCAAGAGAATTCTTAAGGAAAAGTTGATCGTCAGGTTTGTGGCATCCGCTCCCATTTTATAGTTAGCTGCTCCAAGCCCTTTTATTTTATACCAATAGTAAGAGGATTGTTAAAAATACGATAATCCCTCGCATTATGGTTGTCGGCATTAAAATTATTTATGCCAGAAATGAAGACTTGTACAAGTCAAAACTTATGACTATAAGGGGGAAGATGTTCAGTTTTTTGATAATTGTGAGCTAACAACTGGTCTGAGTTTTTTCATTTTCTTAAATAAAGTATTGGGATTGGCAAGGAAAAGTTTGGAAGGCAAGTTTGGTTTTTTAGATTGTGTCCTTGATATTATAACGGTAATCCCAACAGAGAATAACCGGCATACGGACAGATATGCAGATTATCACGTTTAAATTGTTGCCCAGATATTCTAGTTTACTTTTCCTTCGAACCTGAAGCTCGATAGCTATTTAGCTGTCATAGAAGCTAAAATAGAACACTTTACGTCCGAGATCGGGTAAAACCTTGGACACTATCGTGTACCATCAAACAAAATCGATCGCACCTTTAAACTGATTTTTGGTTATATTGGTAGTTAGGGGTAACCATACGAATAGTTCACAACAGTCTTAACAGTCGAAGTCGAAGTCATTTACTTGCTAAAATAATGCATCTTAAGACCGATTGTGGGGACATTTCCATTTGGAGACATATTAGCATACAAAATAGAACTTGTCAAGGTTATTTGACAATTTTCAAAATAAAATTGATGTAAAAATTTTCGATATATTTATTGTAGTTCCGCTTCCCAGTAGTTTATAAAAAAATGATGTCTGAAATGAATTTTTGCCGTAAAATATTGATTTAGAAATTTTACACTTTGACAAGTTTTGTTAGTTTCACTTGGAGCTCTCTAGAATACATATAAAAAGCACTTGAAGACAATTCGAGAAAGTTTTCTGAAATTTAACGAAGCAAAAATTAACGGCAATATGGTAAAGTAAAGATATTCAGTGCGATATTAATAAATAAATATATCTACATATCGACATTTAGTCATATATATGCGTATTAAGAACGTTCGTCTGAAAGGTTTACTACCACGTCAAGTCAACATTATGTTAAACATGAATTACGATAGCTTACATTGGCAGCAGCAGGGACAGACATGGGGGAAAAATTCTTTCTAGTTTCTTGTACGGTAACTATAGATGCAATTTCTCCAAACGGCTCATCATGAATTATGAGAGCTTACATTGGCGGCAGCAGGGACAGACATAGGGGAAAAATTCTTTCTAGTTTCTTGTACGGTAACTATAGATGCAATTTCTCCAAATGGCTCATCAATTTTCATCAAAATTTGGAGACAAAATGCAGTGAAGCAGTTTGAAGACGAAAGTTCCCTACAGGGAATAAAGCAAATATTTAACCAGAATGTTCTCGTAATCCCATGAAAATATTATTAATTTTCTAGAAAGTATTGATGCACAGTCAACCACTTTAGATTTCTCTTTTCTTGCATTAACGTAACATGATCTCGGGAATTGTTACTGCATAGATGACACTTGTCCAGTGAACATAGGCAAAATTTGTTCTCATCAAAGTCCTTCCTTATTGAATAATATGTTGGGTTTTTGGGTAGCGAACAAGAGGAAATGTGTCATACCCTTAACTTGCATTCTGGACATAAGTTGTTGCAGAAAAGGAGCGTGTAGGAATAATCCGAGTTTCCATTATTCAATCGTCGCGTAAAAATCATGAATCCCCCCACTTAAGACATGAAATTTTCATCGAATCGAGCATATATTCTAAAAATTCATTGCAATTATTTTAATTATTTATTTCAGATTGTGTGCAAATTCCTAATATTGTTTATAGTTATGGAAACAGTGACCGGTGGCTTCGTCAATATAAAAACCAATTGCAAAACTATACAGAAGTTACAAAGAGCCTGGTATCTCTGCCCCACCACTTTTCGCGGATGTTTAGAAAAGTTGAAGCATTTGACTGGCCGAGAAGCTAAGGCCGTTTCCAAGACATGCAGAATATGCGCAGCAAGAGATATTTGTAAAAATGCATGAAATCGTAAAAAATTACATATCGACATATGTGGCACTAGTCCTAATAGCGGTGTCCATAAAAATGGGATAAGCAATGTTATCTTAAGCAATAAGAATACAGTTTTAAATACTAAGCACTAAAACTATTATCATTATTATTATGCCCACCACTGTAAGATGGAGGTAAACTCATTTTGTTTCTTTTCCATAATATATGTAACATCCAAATGGAAGCTTCAGAGACCCTATATATAAGTATATATATTCTTGATCAGCGTGCAATTCTAAGTTGATTTAGTCATGTCTGTCCGTCTGTGTGTGTGGTGTGTGTTCTTGGTATTCTCTTGCTCGCAAAAATGAAGATAACGATTCGAGAAACATTGGAAGTTTCTGTACGCAGGTTGAATTTGGAAGTGAGCCAAGAGCAGAAGCGCGCAGAGGAGCGTAAACTGCACGCCATTCAGTTTTATTTTAACAAAAATTTTTGGAAGCTGAAATTTTCCATTTTGCAAAATACTTTACTCTTTAGGTCCAAAAATGGAACCAGTCGCCCCTGTCCAGACAAAGTTACGAGTAATTAAATTAGATTTTTTTCAATCGCACTCTTTTTGCGGAGACGAAGTAATCGCTAGAACTAGATATAGAAATAGATAGAAAATTTCATGTGTCGAGCAATACAAGTGTGCCAGATAACTATAGTTAGTGGCGCTTAGATAACTATAATTAAGGAAATCAATGAAATCCAGATTATAATAGTTACGAGTTGTTTTCTTCTTCTTGACTTTTCTCGTCTTCAAGCAGTGTCGTAAAACTGACGAAGCTAATGATAAAAAGTCATCATTTAAGTTTTGGAGTAATGAAGACATGGTTTAAGCTCCTTCGTGAGACGAAAATGCTCCATCAAACGAATTATTGCATAAAAAATTTTAAGGAAAGCAGAAAAAATTATTTTTTCTATTTCCGAAGCAAAAAGAAAAAAAAAAACAATGCAAGACAATTACGGGAATTCAAGAAAATGTCACACATTTAGCCTACGATAAATGCCAACTGTTGACGTTGTTTTATTAGAAGCCATGTATTTGCATAAATAATTTTTTTTAGTTTAAAATTCTTAATCATTTTGAGAAAAGGGATCGTAAGCATGTATGTATATGCTTTAAATTCTTTACGGACGATATTTGTTTTTTTCTTACTATGCTTCTCATATTTCCAATTACACACAGTAACTACTTTTGTGTATGCAGGGAATTTTTAGTTTTCTTGTTCACAGATTTTTTTATAGGGAATAATTTATTATGGAATTTTTTCCATGCAGTAAAATGACTTTGCTACGCTTTTTTTGATATTACGTTCGTTTTTCGAACAGTGAACGGTTCAAATCGATTACTTGTTGTTGATAGCGTTTATTATTTACCGTTTCATCAGACCTTAATAGCTAATAATACATCACACACTTCTTATGTACCTCGCTCTAGTGCCCGAAGCGTTGAGTGGAAGTTTTCTCACTCCTTGTGCCATCAGCGACATTGAAATTAAGCCTTCACGGTAGGGTACCCACGTAAAACACTTAGACATACCTTCTGATCGAATCAAACATTGAAAATTGGCTTTCTGGAAAAGTAGTCGATGCGATTGGTACGTCTTTGAAAATCTACACACTGGGCATTCTCAAAATAGATCCATTTTTTATCCTCGGTTAAGATGTGAGTCAAAAAAGACTTTCTTTTGCATCGTGTAGGCATGTAGAAAATGCTGTCAGCGGGTCAATACTCTTTTTTCCCCGAAAAACTAATAAGTGCATTGCTATATGTCGTGATACGAGGTCTGCTTGTTATTGCTATTGAACGTATAAGAAAAACATAACTTCAATTATGTGTATCCTCTATCCGTAGTGTTAGCGTCATCTTTGGGAAAATTCCGGTTTCATATGTGAATACCCAATAAATTTGAATAGTATTGCTTTTGGCCAAACTGGAATTGCCATCCGAATTAGTCTTGCCTATCTGACTATATGTCCTCATATGCGTATCTATTGCTTTCTCAATCAATAAGAAAACCTTTACATACTTCTAATACTAAGTTTAAAAAGCAATCGTGGTCCCTCATCCGCCTACAAGCACGACCATGCACGCCTACAATTTATAATTTACAATCCTTAGCATAGGAGCACCGTTGAAAATGTCAGGCGTCGTCCATCCATCCGCATCTCCACAACAAGCTACAACTTAAGTTCCATAGAACATAGCTCATTAAAATTTGTTGAAAGTTTTAAGAAGCTCAAGTCCAATCGTTCCAGTCGTTCAAAGATCGGGATTAATGAAATTGTTTACGTTCGATTATTTAAAGTCTCAGCGTTTCCACATTTTCAGCTTTATTTGTGAATGCTTTTTCGCTTGCGGATGTAATCTTAGCTTTAAATACCAACAGATTTAGAGAATTGGAAGGAACGTTTTTATGAAGTAGGATAAGTTTATTGACTATAGATTGAAGCTTTTAATGGATTGCTAAGGAAAAAGTATATTAGCAACGTGATGTGAAATTGTATAGATATATATTTTTTTAAGCTATTTAACAACTTTTTACGCACAAAATATGTGAAGGCAATCTCGCTTCCAAAGCGAACAGTCCTAGATGAGAAATTCGGAAAATTACTGTTGCAATATCATCCGCTGTAACTAAAAACCGAGGAAGGAATTATTTTTTCATATATTGGATATTATCTGTCGTATATGTTTCGGTAATTGTGGGTGGACTTTGTAGAGATTATACACGATGAGGGAAACTCTAAATAACAATCATCACAATCGTCACAATTTTAAGATCGTTACTTAGGAAAAGAAGGGTTACTAATAAAATTATGAGCGGATACCTGGTTTCCGAAAATAATCCAAGAGGGGTAAGAAAATATTTTGAGCAAAATACATCTCTTTACGAAAAACACCGGAGGAAGGGATGTATTCATTTTGCGAAGAAAGAAGCTCTGGAGACCCTACAAAGCATGTGTATCTTATATTTCTGATCAGTATCAAATTCTGACCCAATTTAAGCATGTCCGTCCGTCCGTCTGTGTAATGGTTCTGTCTGCCTGTAAACGCCTGTAAACATGTTCGGCGTCACAAACAGCGTAGCACTGGAAATGAGCCAAATCGGGCTGAGAACACGTTTGACTTCTGGCTTTTTTGCTCTCTACTCATACGCCGTGATAACCCATGGCGTCTTTTTACAAAATGGAAAAACACAGTTATACTCATGCCATATAACAGAATATTGGGATTTAATTTATCCTTTGTTTTTTTTTTTTAGGATCAAGTGTTGGGTATAAAAGATTCGTAGTTGTTTGCATTAAGTTTTGAGGTGATAATCGCGATATCAACAGATGGATAGGCAAATGGGCAAATATATAGAAAACATGTAGAACATGTGTTATTATATGGGCGCTGAGCGATTAGGGGCAATAAGACTTTCCGTAAACAGAGTAGCGTACATGTAGAACTTGTCAAGAAGCTTTCACAATTTTCGAAGTAAAATCTATCTATTATATAAAATCCTTGAAAGATATGTCACATTTAATTGCTGTTCCACTTTCCGGTATTTTATGTAAAAATGACGAATCAAATGGGTTTTTGCCATAAAATTGTGATTTAATTTAGACCTTTTTCATTAGTTTCACTTGCAAGTCTCGATATATATATAAAATGCGTTTGAATATAATTCCAGAAAGTATTCTGAAATTTAACGAAACAAAAACTAACCACAACTTGGTAAAGGTATTGAACGGTATATTAGAGTGCATCTAACTTTGCATATTTACTTTGAATAACTTGTGCATATGAAAAATATTCGTCCGAAAGATTTTCTACTACTACGCTAAGTTAAATATGAACTTCGATAGTTTACATTGGGCAGGAGTCACCTTTGTTTTTCTACGATTATTGTGAACACAATTTATCCAAAATAACTCATCAATAAGAAAATAAAAAAATATTATTAAGTGAAGGAGTTTGAAGAAGAGAGACTACACAGTAAATAGACTAAATCTTCAAGTTGTGAAAACCAAGTGAATATATAAAAATTTCAATTCTAAAAATATTGAACAAAACCATTGACTTTCCTTCACCTTTTGCTTTTATTGAAGGGACTACGGTGCATATGAGTAGTAAGCCTTACCCGCGAAGGCAGTTAAAAATTTTGATTTATTAAAGTTGTCTTTCGGTTTCAATAAATCGTTTCTTTCGCCTCTCTAAGAAAATGGGAACACTACAACAAGTATCACAATGTAACTACGAAAGAAGCTGAAGAAAAGTAGGCAGCTTTATGAGAAGCTTTTATATGAGAGTTCAATGGTTTTCTTGTTTTTTGAAGCAAAATAGAAAAAAGTTATTGTTGTAGGAAGGAAGTGAACGTTTTTATTAAAAACACTAATGCATTTTTTATATATATATAAAGTACTGTTCAAGTAGACGTAATAGTGTTAGCATGTAATTAAATTTGTTTTTCATTTTTTGAATTTCGAAAAATTATTTAAGTTCCTGAACTTTATGTGCAATAATTTATATTGTGGTGGGCTATGCTATTTGTAGCATCGGTCGCTCGATCGGTTCGAATAAATTGCATAAGCTCAACTTCGACTATAAAAAGCTTGCTACTCCCAATACACGTTCTGTGTTGTTAACGAGATAGTGATAGAAAAGGAGCAAAAGGATTTTGAAATCAATATTAGTAACGTGAAGGACTGACGGATAGAATGACGAAAGTTCTTTCATAAGCTTTAAGCGAAATAAGATTTTGTGTCTTTCGAAAATCGAATTCAAATATCATATGTGAATAATATTAGTCTATATATAGTCTCATGATGTCTTCTAGACGATTTGAAAATAGCGTATCACGGCTTAAAATGTTAACTTTTCAAAGAAATGTAAAAATATTTTTCAAATTCATTGCAATTATTATTTGAATTAATTATTTCAGATCATGCATAAATTCTTAATATTGATCATAGTTATGGCGGTTATGATCGGCCAGACACTGGCTAACATCGATTGTGCCGTTGTAGGTGAGTTAGAAGGAGCGTGGAGTTTGTGCTCCGGAAGCTTTAAAGACTGTTTAAAGAGGTTAAAGGACGAGTATGGAAAAGCTTATTCTATTCAATCCAAAATATGTAAATGGTGTGCAGCTGTAGATATTTGTAAAGGCATGAAAGAAAACAACGGGAACTCGGCACTAGAGAATGCTCCTGACGTCTTATTAGGAGTGGCTTAAAAATGTTTTTCTTTCCAAAAAAATTGCAAGAATTTAAATAAAAAAATTGCACAATTATGTAAGATTTCATGTTTTTTATTTTAAAGCGTCCGCCATTTTGAATATATAGAAAATTTGGACGTTCCACATTACATTGCCGCCGTAAGTAAAGCAAGCATCAAGAAATATCGATTGACACTTTTTTTGCGAACGCTATTTTGTAAAGTAACACAACGCTCAATAAGTGCCCCTCTACTCCCTCTACCGACGCTAATATGTCAACGCTGTTGATAGATCACATAGGTGATAGTACCGTACCAGCCTTCAAACGATACGCGTTAAAATTTCATGATATTCCGAACATTAGTTTACTAGTAGCAATGGCTACAGTTAGGTTACTTTTGTAGCTTTCAAATCAATGGAATATTTGGAGCCTCGTTTATCGATTAAATGTTGCTTCTTGATGAGAAGAAATACCGCCCACAATCACCATTAATCCGAAAACTAAAATTGATAGCTGACACTCGAGAGATATCAGGACCCAGTCCATGTACTATTTTGTATGACCATGGAAAAGGTCTATGTGCGGCTTTTGCCCAACCTGTTAATGACTCAGATCGCTATTTGGCGTTGCTTGGACGAAACAAGAAGGATTTTCTCAACTGATATGTGCTAATGGATGAAATATGGATTTATCGCTCCAGAGTCACAACGGCAATCAGCCGAGTGGACAGAAATCCGCAAAAGCTCCGAAGTCCAAAGCAACTAAAAAAATAGCCTCCCCCAAAAGCAACTGTGGCTTATAAACCAATGATCGGAATATTTTCAAATTCAGAAGCATACGATCGTTTAAAGAAAGCATTCAGAAATCGTATGGATTTCTCAACAAGGTTGCCAAGTGTTTGCCAAACCGGAGACTTATTGAATGATATAATATACACGGTAAAATTTACTATACTACATTTCATTGCCAATCGGGCATTTCTGCTAAGTTCTCAGCATAAGTCAGTCACCTTATATAACGCCAAAGAATATAATTCCGCGATCTGTTAAATCACATGATATTTGAGGTCAATTTACTTCGCCAAATAACTTTCTCTCTAAACAGATTTTTTACTAAAGCCCTTACTTCGCTAACTATATATATAGCCTTTTCAAGATCTATCGAAAATGTTGATCATTCTTAAATGGCAAGCAAAAATGTAACAAAAACAAAATAAACGGCATCTATCCTTATGGGAATGTGTAGAAAAACGCCTTTATAAATAAGGTAAAGCGTATCATTAAAATTTGTCCTTTAGTTTTTATTGTACCTGGAAGCACTGATAAATTGTGTTAGTATACGATTTTTGCCAAGTATGGTATACAGACCATTATCTTAAAATTTTAACTTTTCTATAGTGTACATAAACGGTTGGGTATAAGAAAAGATTAAATTCATCAAGCAAGAAACGTATATATATATATATATATATGTGTATATATATGTATGTATGTATTTTTTTTTATTATGTATAGGTGTATGTTTTTTGCTCAGTGAATTTATTTTTTTCTTATGCCGAACTTTTTATATACACATTATAATATAAGCGTAGGCTGAAGCGAATCAAGCGCAATTCCAAAATGAAGTAGAGAAAAACGAATTATATCTGTGTGCGTGGAATTAATCAACCATAAGAAAATGAAATTTTAAATTACAGAGTATCAAATGAAACATATAATGAACTCTGAAAACGTTCAATTGATAATAAGCTCCATTCTATTAAATAAATCGCACATGGAAGGATGATAACGCCATGAGTCCGAGTAAACGCGCAGTAAAAGCAAACCATTCGATTTTCGTCATTCGAAAAAAGTTTCTTAGTAAGGAGTAAGAAAATAAAAGTCATAAGAAAAAAGAAACTACATATTTCTGTAATCGGGCACATCGACTCCTTGATGAGCAGCATCGAAACTGAGCAAGTCTGCTATTGCGCTTATACATATATATAAGGCATTGTGGAAGCCGTAAATGTTTGCTTAAAACATCTATTTATGTATATTAATCTCAGAATAAATTTCAATATTTATTGAGCGGTTGTTGTTGTAGGAAAAAGTCATCTTTTGTCTTCGATCTGTATATCACTTGTGGTATAACTGTGTATTAAGTATGTGCGGATGTATACAACACTTACTAGGTAACAAAATGCTTGCTATAGATCCAACTTTCAATATACCTATCGATTCAAAATCATTTTCTGTCCATCTGTCCGTCCGGTTTTCCTTTTGTTTTCAACCTACCACGAACACTTTCTGAGATGTTCTGGTGAAACTTGGTGCGCTGATGTGCTTCGGCTTAAGGACGAACGCTACTGGAAATCGTTCGGATCGAACGACTTTCCATGTAACGAGTTATTTTGAAAACTAGCTATATTAATCTCTGTCTAGGGCAAAGCGTGTAGGGTGTAAGGTACTTAATGATAATTTTGCCCAAATATAGCGTTTCTACTTATCCTAGTATAATAAAAGTAATACTTTATTTAACCTTATGACCTTATAAAAAAGGACATTTTCGATTCAATCAAAAATTTTGAAAATTCATTATGAACCTGATAACGGTTTTATTGAATTCTCCTTAGTATTGTTTCTAGAAAGAATTGAATAGTTTTTGAACTCAGGACTTAAAAAAAAAAGCAATCCAGGACAAGAAACTTATTTAGAGGGTGAACTGGGAGTAAAAATGAGCAAAAGTTGTCCTATAGTAGCATGCAAATTAATTGTACAAAATAATTATAAACCAAATGCAAAAGTAATTAAAAATCAATGGCGCTCAAAGAGTCGTATTGTTTAATGCTCTAATTAAATGATACGCTTTAATTATCAATAATTCTTTTGCTAGCGTAAGCACAATAAGTGCTTATATAATTGCAATAATTTTAAGTCACATACAAAGAGCACCTAAGTCGAAAGTCACAATTCATTTATGCCATCGTCCATGTCATTTTTACTTTTATTAGAAATATTTGCGATCACGCATTCCGGCGGCAGTTTTAGGGTTTCGACGTTCAGCAAGCTTAGCATATGATTGATCAGTTATGGAACTATTCGCTGCATACGCGAACTTAACTGTCCAAGGCTCCACGTTGCACGCTTCTTCTCTAGCGATGGTCACATCTTAACGCTTTTAACGTAAAAGGCAATAAGTCAGTTAGGCGTAACAGGCGACAAAATCTTTTCCAATTCTCGCCAAGATAAAGCATTAAGAGTGTCCCTCATACATCAGGGTAATGCGCTGCCCCATACATCTGTTGCAATAAACGACTTTTTGCACGGGAGAAAGTGAATTTGCTCCGACATTCTCTCTCTAGGACATACTTGTTTATTGTGATTTCTCTCTATTCCCGGGATTGATAGATAAACTATATGCAAAGCAGTTTAGTAAGGCCGAAAAAACGGTCGCAAAGTATAAAAACCAGAGTTCCGAGTTACGTGCGAAGAATGCAAAAGTGTTATAAGAAAAAGCTCAAAAAAAAAAAGGATTAAATGAAAAGTAATACGACAAAAAAAAATAAAAGAAAAATAATTTGGGACAAATAAGCTGCTGTTACTTGTAGATGCAAGGCATACTGCGCTGCTTACGTCCAATTGGGTTACGAATGCGAACATTTAACGGAAGACTGTCCAAATTCGTATATTTTATGGAGCCCGTGGTTATTCATTTACATATGATCCGTTTAAAAGCTATTTCCTATGAAAGGTTGCTTTCCCTCAAAAAAACAAACAGAATAAATAAGAAAATTAATATCAACTGTGACCGAATCTTTCCATAAAAAAAATACAAACATTTAATGTTCTACAAAACAAATAAAAGTACTAAAGTGGGCCATGGTCCACTATTAAATACCCCGCATCTCCTTACAAGCATACTTCTGGCGAACATTTAAAACTCGGCATTCTGCGATTCGATCTGAATCGTTTTCAATAGTGCTCGCCCTTGAACCAAAAGACGTCAAGGTACCAAATTTCATCAAAGCTCTTCAAAAATTGCGGTTTGTAGATTGAAAACAAAAGAAAACTGGACGGAGAGAAAAGGGGCAGACAAGCTTAAATCGATTTCGCTTTCCGGGTTTTCTGCTCATTCCTCAATAACCACCATATGCAGCCTATAAAACAATGAAAAGCATCCGCTACGGTCATTAAATACTAAAAAGCATAGATGTGTAGGTTTTTTTAATAGAAAGGGTTGGGGGGAAAACGCTTCAGTCACAACCGAATACAATTTTCTTACTTGTTTTTAATTTTAATTTCGAATATATTTTGTACAAATTTTTTAGTTAGTCGCGAAAGTCAACTTTCTGTCCCTAGGTAAACAAACTGTTAAGTGAAACTTTTAAAATGCGTACCGTATGAGGCCTCTATATGTACTCTTCATATACAGCGATTGTATATATTTCATCCAGATAAACACTATAAACTAATAATAGACTTAATATCCTTTTCTGCTACTTTACATTAACTTCCAAAATTGTTCTAATTTTCCTTAGATGCAAATTGTTGATGGAACAATCACTTGTAGATTGATTTCGCAGTCATCTCTCTTTCTCTTTCTGCACTTCTTTCCCGTGAACGATTAACCATATTAATGAAAAAAAAAAAAAAAAAATCTCCAATAAGTCTCTCACGGATATATACTGATCAGCAGTACAAGCAAGTCTTACGGAATCGTTCGCTTCACTGGGCAGAAGTGAGTAAATGTCGTGAGCTGACAACGAAGAGACAACGAGTGTTGCAATCACAACGGTAAAGAGGCTCTCAATCTTTTCATTTCTGGCACATCAAAATAAAAACCCCAGATTGTATTAGTAAATTGAACTTATTTTCCAGCGCTATATACTTAAAAAATCTCTCTTACGAATTATTATAGATTTTGTGAATATATCCGCTCGTAAGCAGAAGTTTTTTCTCCTTCACGTTTCACAGGCATTTTTCTAAAATTTGCAAATTGTACGATAAGTCGAATAGAATTCTACTTTAAGGCGATTGTGAGCAAATTTGTAACGTATTATAGCGTAAAAATATGATTTAAACGCATCGACGACCCATAGCTGAAGGTTGATTCACTGGAAACACATAAAAGATGTTTGAATAAAATTTTTTCAAGCAGTTTTCTAAGAGTTAATAAAAGTAGAGTAAAAACCATCGACGATATGGTAAAGATATTGAGTAAATATTATATATATATATAAAAGAACACATCTACATATACGTGATATACGTATAGAATGTTTCCCGAAGCAAAGTTTACTGCTCTGTTGACATGAACTTTAACAATTCAGCCGTTAAGGACTAAGCACTAATTCATTACCGAGAAAGGATTTGTTGCGTTATATCTCTATATACAATTGATCCAAATCAGTTATCAATTACTATGGAACCAATCAACCAATTAAACCCATCCCTTATTACTTATATTTCCACACTCTTCAAACTCAAGAAGCTTTTTTTTCAATAAGTTGGGTTTTTGGCCACAGATGTCCTATTGAGTCCGAATCAGCTTTTCTTCTTCATTTTCTTCGTCATTGCGGGCAGGGAGACATTATAACATATAAACATTGAAATCCATAAAATCGGGATTATTTTTAAAAAAACTTACACAGGGACGTGAAATTCTGGCAAAACAATCATTCTGGCAAAACAATCATTCTGGCAAAATAATTTTAATAGAAGTTTAGAAAACTTGTGACCACCGTTCAATCGTATACGTTTCCATATGCAATAGATGGACTTTGAGAATAAAAAAAAAACCGGAAAATATGTGCGAAAAAAGGAAAAAATTGTTGTTTAGAAAAACATTTCACACGGGACAGACCATAATGGATTCGTTCGAATGCGATGCCATTCATGTCAACTTTTCAAGAATTTATTCTATCATCGAGTCTAACAAGCTACAATTACTATTGTAGCTATGCTATGCGATTTGTCGCGTCGTTCCATCATCATTAGTAGTTTCGTCTGCAACGGTAATTTATTTTTTATCCCTTACACTTTCATGTCTTATTTGCCAGGTAAGAATTCTCATTGCATATCAATTACACAGTTTCTGTATTAAAGAGAGTACGGGGATCCCCCCGATTTAATATTCGTAGCAATTAATTCAATTCATTATTTCAGATTATTGGCAAATTCTTATCGCTGACCATACTCATGGTTTCCATGATCACGGTAATGTGCCGTTATTCTTGTAACAGGTTACTAAGGCGTGAAGCTTCGTGGGGACTATGTCGTACATCTTTCAAAACATGTTTGCCATCCGAGGTGAAGACCGACTACATAACATCAATGGGTCTTGCTTATCTCTGCAAACGTAGTTTAAGTTCGTGTGTGAAAACCGAATTCACGGATGGCTTCCCTGCCAACTTAATGTGCGCTTGGTGCAAAGGTGTAAATTATTGTAAACGTTTAAGATAAATTTTTTCAATAATATCCTAATAATTGGCTTTATGTATATGGAATATATGTTAACTTTGGTAAAATAAAGTGAGTAGGTAGTCAAATGGTACCACCAAAGGGTGCAGAAACTTTTGTAACACCAAGCAAGAAGCTTCAAAGATCCTACTGAGCAACGCAAGCTGAGAACATGTCAGCTTTCTGGGTGATTTGCTACTACAACAGAGACATGCTGAAAAATTCTACATATGTTCTGCAAAAATGAGAGAAATCAGTTAGTCCTACAGCGGCCTACAGAGTATATGGAAATTATTGTTATTGACGTTTGCAACACCCAGGAGGAAGCTTCAGAGATCCCATAAGGTACATATATTCTTGATCAGCAGCAACCATGTCCCTCTGTCCATCTGCCATTTCGTGTAAAGTCGCCAAAATGAATAAATACCTTCGTGTCGTATTCTTTGGAAAGTATATACGAAAATAGAAAGAAGAAGAATTGCAATTTTATAAAATATCGAAATTTTATTTTGTTCTTGTTGTTGCTTTTTGTTTTTTTTTTTTTTCAAGAAACACAAGGAGATAGAGCAAGAGAAACGACTCGGTCGAAGCCGTATTGACCGCTTGCGATGTTTTGAAAATCCGCAAAATATAAATTAATATGCGTTTCTGAATCGATTTAGATTTTTCCTCCTCCGTTGGCTTGTCATTTCATGTTTTTGGAACGCTCATAAACAAAGGAATTGCAAGGAGTTTGTATTCACCAGAACCATAATCTGTAAATATCATCATATGATTGCATTGATTGACAGATTGGTGACCGTGACAGTTTTAATAAGAAGTGCATGCAGACGGACGTGCATTGTCAAATCTATCCCTTTAGAATGTGTACACTTAAGATAACGCTCAAGTTTGAAAAGTCGTTATATGGAAAAAAAGTGCAATTTTCAAAATTTCTCACCAATAATCGTTGGGGAATAATATTTTGACATTCTAAATTGGTCCAAGAAATTTGGTTCGGCTGCGCCAACATTTTGAACTCCCTCTCATATAACCGCTTCTACGAATCTTTCTATGAATCTTTATATGCTTAAAAAAAAAAATGATCTAATTTTCAATATTTCATGATGGAAATCGGTTAGTAATAGTAAATTGGCAAAGAAATCAATCTTACCGAATTTGGATCGCATAGATCTATTCTTTGGTTACAAACGCATGTAAGAATTCTCAGGATATGTAAGCCTTTACATGCCAAAAAGCCCTAATGGTTCATGTTTTTTGACGAAAATTTGTCCATGAGAATAATTTGACATAAAAATCAAGTGGAACAAATTTAAACCACGTGGGTCTATTTCTTGAACCCACTCCATATAAGGTTTTTCATGAATAGTAAATCCAAGAATGGGTTTAATTTTTAATATTTTGTGATGAAAATTACTCTATAGTAGTGGTTGAGCAAAAAGAATTAACGGTACGAAATTTGGATTACATTGGTCTATTTTTTATACCCCCGACATATACAGGGTTATGCAAGCCCTTATATGGAGACAAAGTCTAATTTGTAATTTTTTTTTGACGGAAACCGAAAAATCGTAATATTTTTAGGAAGAAAACTAAATTTTGATCACATTGTGTGATGTTGTGGGCCTCCTCCAAAATGTGGGCTTTCATGAAAAGTATGCTTTTGCATGGAATATTTCGTGTCTTTTTACAAAAATAAGTGCATTAGCCGAAGTGGTGTAGGGTATCTAACGGTTGGCCTTTTCCGAATATAATTTTTTTTCTTTTGCAGTTTATTTCTCAACATAGTTTCATAGTTCAAGACGGATCCAATCAATTTAAAGCCTTTCGATCATTTCGATCATCTTTTCAGAAAATGCTATGTCAAGACCCTCTAAATTCTTCTTCTTCTTATTTCATCCAAATCGTTTCCTTTGAAATATTTCCTTCGAGAATTGCAAACACGCGCTGGACTTCAACTCCAAACTTCAATTTATGGAAATTTCGCAACTATAGCTTTCGATGTGTGATGTAATGTTTTTCTTCCTCTTCAATTTAAAAATGAAATCTCAGACAAGGTGCTAACTTATTGGCAGCGATTTCCATGGTCTAATTTTCAATAGATCACGACTGACGAACGTAAGTGAAGCTCATTTTGATAAATACGCAAACACTTTGTGGGGTTCAGACATTTTTTGGGTGGACTTAAATTTGTCAACTTATCACGACATGTGAGCTTAACCCCAATGCATACACAAAACATTCTTATATCGTCAGCGATCGATTACATTTTGCATAAAATAAAATTGTCTTCAGAATGAGTCTTTAAATAACTCATATGCGTAAACGAGCCAAAAATTATTTACCCATTTGCTTGAAAAAATTTTATTTTTCGCTTTAACGCATAGAAGGGAGGATTCAAATTCAGGAAACGGAAAGCATTTTGACATGTTATTATGCTGAAATAATTTTATAATTTATTTACTTTTGTGCCAAGAAAAAGCAAAAAAAAACCAAAAAAAAAAAAAAAAAAGAAAGCGGGTCTGATGAAAACTACAAGAAAAATATAACAATAACTACAGCAACAAGAGTAAGAAGAAGAGGAAGAAGAAGAAGAAGAAAAAGAAGAAGAAAAATAAAAACCATAAGCTTCAGGCATATATGAATACAAATGCTTAACGACATTATTGTGGCCTGCGTTGATTGTGATGGCTCTTGCCTTTTACCAGCATATCTCTATAATATTCACGTAAATAAATTTCAATTTATTGTTGTAAAATTATTACAATGTAGCATAATTTTTCATAGTGTCTCCATCAGTATCGCCACCACCAATCACTACCTTGCCGAAACATTGAATTGCTTGATAATCCAACGGAGTCATGTGTAACAAATGTAAACTTTTCTACAGATGCCCAGTTTTTTCTCTTCATACATATTTTTGACATGTAGTCACATATTCCGCATATACATGCATATGTATGTATGTTAAGCTCGAACAAACTCGACAATCGTTCTTATGCTGAATGTGTATGCGAGTGTAAAGCCGCAATGAAAAATATGAAAATATTGTTATGAAAAATGTCATTTCTTCTCGTCGTTGGGGTTTTCCTCTAGTCAATGTTTGTGTAAGTTCACAAAAGCAAAAAGAGAAGAAAAAAGAGAAAAAAAAATTGAGACATTTCTACTCTATTGCTATTCTACTATTTATTCAGATGTCGGTTTACGTGACATTCGTTATAATCCCTGGCAGTTTTCATACTTTATTTCTGTTCTGTTGTACTTACTTCTTAGTATTTCAAGCTCTTGCTTTTTTTTTTATTTATAAAAATTTTAGGAAAAATTCATGTTTTTCTTTAATAGAAAAATTAAAATTTTATAAATTTATCGATTGATTACAAATGTCAGACCAGTACTCAACAGTACTGCATTTAATACGAATTTTAATTTATTACAAAAAGTATGATTTAATTTACATAGCGAACACTAAAGACTTACTCTCATGGTAGCTACAGATAACGGGTTTTGGATAAAGACGATACTTTGCAAAATTGTACATAGCGAACACTAAAGACTTACTCTCATTGTAGCTACAGATAACGGGTTTTGGATAAAGACGATGCTTTGCAAAATTGTACATAGCGAACACTAAAGACTTACTCTCATTGTAGCTACAGATAACGGGTTTTGGATAAAGACGATAATTTGCAAAATTGTAATTTTCACTTTCAATTATGTTTTTTTTTTATGCTTCAGCGAGTGTGAAATTTGCAGGGTCGTTAAGCAGTGACCCACGGTTTCTGAACGTTTAGAAATCCGCCAAAGGGACAGCTCAGTTGTGGTTGCTAGTTGTTGTTCATCATTCTTCATTCCATCCCCGTTATCGTTTCTGCCTGTTACAGGAAGAGGGAGACGATCTCAGTTGGACTTCTAAATTTTGAATCATTTGGTAACACTAACCGAGTGGTAAGTGATCAAGTGCTCAACGCAACGATTTTAGTTGCATCATGCATCGCCCAAACACAGTTTGGCTGTCCCTGCTTAGGTATAGCTCAACATAGGCAGGCATACAAAGGTTTTAATTTTACTGCATGCATTTGCATGGATAAACGAAGCAGTGATGTATGTATGAAAACAAAACAAAATCATGTCGTTAATATTTTAAGCAACATTTGATTTTAACAAAGTCAGTTCCTTTCTTATTAAGACAGAAGAATTAATTGTATGGGAAGTGCAAATTAGTCCAGTCCGGCTCAGTAAGAGAGATTACAGTTAGAACTGTAGGGAATAAACTAAAGCTGTGGCTTCTTCATTTTAAAAATACCGTTTTTAAGCTCTACGCAATTTTATAAATTATTACACTAAAGTGTACACAAGACACAGTTTTGTGGAGCTTTAAATAGATGTAGTTTTGTGTCAAAAAAAATTAAATTTGCGGAAAACTTTATTTTTAACGAAGTGAAACGACTGAGTAGAAATGTCAAAAAAAATTTATTCATAAGTTAGTTAGGAAGAATATAAATTAATGTTAACCTTCCTATCCTTTCTAGCCGTCCTTTTCTTATCAACAATGCAAGCGCTCTCTACTTTTAATTTAGAAAGAACATAAAGAACTTACAGTGAACGCCCATTGCGAACATTCATTGCAAAAGCATGCTTATGCTGGCATTTCTTGAATCAGTAGGCCGTCCTTATCCTACTTGGCATGTGCAACATAAAAAATTTGCCTTTTGGAAGGCGTAGGTACCGAAGCCCAGATCTACTCCTTACGAGAGCCAGTGTAAGTTGTAACAGTTGCGTTTAGTTGAATTGAAACTCCAACGAGACAAAGCTAACGATTATTATTTCTAAGAATTTTAAGATTTCAGCCTGATTGCAATAATTCGTTTTCGATCTTTGAAATTTTTACCAATTGAAATATTTCAAGCAACAGCAGCTCAACATCTAAGACTGAATTAGAAAATATATTAACATGTAGTGTATAAGTCAAACTTTCTTCGAAAAGACTAACTCTCTAATCGCTTTACTATCCGTGCCATCTTTATATTGCTTCGTAAAATAGCGCTTTTTCATCTCGCATGTAAACGATGGCGTAAGTGTGTTTATATCTTAAAGATAAAATTTATACAATACATGAGAAATAAAAACAATCTTTTATAGAAATTATTTATTTATTATATCTGTTTGATATTTAGATGTTATTTTCACATTTATTTATTTCGTTCGTTTGATGACAAAAAAATCATAAAAATCAAAAAGAAGAAAACTTATGATATAAAAGAAGTCAAGAAAAAGAATCTCGTAGCAATTATTCCTTTTTGACTTATAAATAAAGGCAAAAAAATAAATGAAAATATGAAAAAAGTCAAGCAATTGGAATGAAAAGCTTTTGCTCAATAAAAAGTTGATTTATTTATTCACTTAGTCAGTCATTCGTTAACCACAGAAATCATAGAAAAATTTCTTATTATGTAAATAAATGAAATTTTTTACATATGAATTATACATAGTTACCTTCTTCTGATTTCCCTCTACTCGTGAAGCCATACATAAAAAGTATAAAAAGCGATATAAGGAGATGTTATTAATTCTATTGCTCCGTTTGTCGTTTGCGTTCTCATAATACAAAGTGGATGGGTAAGTAGCGTTTGTTGGAAGAGATTTCATAAAAAAGATCTGACATGATCTATATATAGAAAGTTTTTGAGAAAATATGGAAAACGTAGCTTTGGAAAAAAGAAATATTAGCGTTCATTATGTAAAGGAGTGAGAATAGCCGCGGAATGCGATTTACTGCCCAGAGGAAGTATTTGCAATGGAAAGTAAGCCGCACAAAAGCATTTGCAGATCGTATTAATTCTGAAATCGGATGAAGGAAACATATGCACGCCATCAAGAGCTTAAATTCAATTTAGAAGATTTATTCAGTTTCTGGTTTAAACGAAATATAAAGCGAATGAAGGAAATGCTCAAAATATATAGAGATTCTTAGAACAAGCTATAAAAGTGAATGAAGTTTCCGAAAATTTTCGTTGCATTCTAAAATTAATAGGTGCTTGTATATCTTGTGATCATTTTTTCAGTTGAAAAAGGCATTTATTGAGAAAAGCTCATCATTTTCCACAACTTTTTGCCATCTTCCTGAGAACTTGGCCATACCGTATCAAAAGAACGACATTGGTTTGGAAGCGATCCAATCATTTAGAAAACTCGTGTCAGTCAAGCTATGCCGCGTTGATCAGAAGGCCCTATGTCTGGTGAGTAGGCTGGATATAGCAGAGTTTCCCGTTCGAGCTGTAGCATTGTATCCTTAATAACTCTTGCAACGTGTGGTGGAGCGTTATCATGCAAGAGGATGAGTTTGATTTCGTTTGTTTTTTACAACAATTGTTCAATTTATTCAGTTGACATCGGTAGACAGTTGCAGTGACAATCTCATTCGGTCTTAGTAGCTCGAAATACAAATACATGTTACACTTACACTTGCAGCTCGAAAACATCTTGTTGATCCCACCATATCCACAGCAAAACATTATGCCCCTGAATATTCCGCTTTAGTTTCGATTTGATGATTCTTCCGAACTTATCCATGACCTTTTGCCCTTGGGATGGTGGTAATAGATTCACTTTTGCTCACTTTTTTAGCCTGACAATTCGAAATGGCATTTTCAGTCAATACGCATGGTAGCCATTTACTCTCCTCTTAAGTCTTTCCCATCGCATGTAAAGGTATACAAACAGCTGATTCATCGACTTCTAAGCTGTTCGAAAGGTCTTTGATAGTTTGAACTAGATTTTCAAATTTTAATGAAATACCAGCGGCTAGTTGACCATGTATGGGAACTCGTTTTCGTTCTGGTGAATTCCATATATATCGAAGCCAGAAAAAAATGTACGGACTGTGGTAAAGACTGTGTCAGATTATTGTCAGGCAGTAGTTTTATCAACTTCAACTTTTTATTTGGACCATTTGGAAGCAAGAAGGAGAAGGTCAGAATATTTACGCGATGTTTACTTGCGATTTTCTTTAAGAAAGATAACCTTTAAAAAAAAGACGGGGAAATTTTTGAGTAGAATCTAAGGAGTATCGCTGTTACGATTTTACCGGAAAGATATAGCAGATGGTAGTTGAAAAAATACTACGGCTCGAAGCTTATAACTAAATTTTATTCACAAATATGACTTGTAAAGATTTAACAGTTTTAAGTGTTGTGCGATGTTCGCATCAATTCACATTGATTGTGGCTTAACTTAATGGAAGAAGTTTTATGCTTTCCTCAGCACATGGAGTTCTAGGCATTACTCTGCATTGTGCTGCTGTTTATGTTGTGTGTCTAGGGAATGGGTCGACACAAGTTCGGAGGCTGTGAATGTGTACTGCCTCTGTTGATTTCCTAAGTGCAAAATTTGTCTCTTATCAAAGGTGATTCTTTAGATTACTTTCTGCACCGCGAGCTCAGGGACGATATTAGATTTATTAAAAGTGTGTAATCCTTATGGCAAATCAAGCAAAATTAAGGAAAAACCAATAAAT
This sequence comes from Glossina austeni, assembly GCA_000688735.1. Classification (NCBI taxonomy): domain Eukaryota; kingdom Metazoa; phylum Arthropoda; class Insecta; order Diptera; family Glossinidae; genus Glossina; species Glossina austeni. The sequence goes on from KK502575.1 coordinate 551,788, forward strand.
TCCCTCGCAAATACTCGACTCTTCCAGTTTAGAGCCTTAAAGTGAGTATTACCAGATGCATTGTCTACACTGTGGACAATAAACCCAAACAACACTATCGAAATACTACATTCGACGTCTTAGGAGGCTAAACCATACGTGTAACATATGGTAGAAGGTTCAAAGGATCTGCTGAACAAAAATAAAAAGACGCGATTTTTTGAAAAATTTGCAATGGTTTACGCCCCTAATGGATTTTGGTTTTATTTCGCCTTCGAATGCGAAGCACATATGCTTATGCGAAAATAAGTGGTGGGTAGTGAGAAATTCGGCTCAACCTGAACTTAACTTCTTTCCTGTTTTTATTTGATTTTTTTTTTGTTTTTTTTGTTTTTTTGTTTTTTATGCCAAATTTTATAGATTTTATTGAGGGTTCAACAACGTACGATATACATATAAATTTTCTATGAGTATTTTGGCAATTTTAATATATTATTCAAAATATACGAAAAAAAAAAAAAAATAAAGGGAAAAAAATTGTATAAATTGGTTTTATAGAAATCGAGTATATATCGGTATGCAGTACATGTATAATATGAAAGGATACTTTTATAAGATTTAGAGAGACTAACAGTCACAAAAGAAACGAATCAAATTGTTAGTTTTATGTCTCGTTTTAGTGCCACAAGGAGTCTAGTCATGTTAATTTTGTTCCTAACATACACTTTATATGTAGGGTGACTGGTATAGCTTTAAGCAATGTTCTAATGGTCAGTAGAGAGAATTACTTGTTTGTTTTTTTTACGTTTTCATATCGTATGCATACACGTACATAAAATTGATACTTAGCATATCTATCTGACACAACAACAGTTGTAGTACTAGTAAAGCGTGTATCGCAAAAAAAAAAGGAGGAAAAAACAAACTTGCAAATAAAAACATGTTTTTCTGTAAGGAGACGAAAATGTATTCTTTGCAAAGTACATGTGCAAGAAAAGTAAAATGTATGGCGTTATGCTGGTTGATCCAGATATGTGATAAGCTTTCCTCTTTATTTTATTTCCATGCTATTATGAATTTATGACACTATCCACCGTATATCTTTGAAAGGCAAAAAAAAAAAAAAAAAAAAAGAAAAAATTTTATAATAAATTGCAAATGATTCATTCAAGCGACGGAAGATGATGGAAATTCTTTACTACATG
>KK502575.1:553911-591024 GCA_000688735.1 Glossina austeni
GAAAAAAAAAAAAAAAAATAGAAAAATAATCGTGCCTTGCTATCAGAAAAACAAAATCAGCATTATCTTGAATGTTCAAACATTATTTTTATTATTATTACACTGGCACTCGGGTAAAAAACACACAACATTAACCTATCAAGTGGCAAATGGGTGGATTGATTTGAGTATGGTACCACTCACCACTTTCTATTTCCTTTTTTGGGTAATTTGTAATGGAACTCCTTTACTTCACAGCAGCAATGTAATGGTGGTTGTAAATAAAAGAATAAAAATTGTTTTTAAATGTAAAATTTATGGAAATTCTGTGATAATTATAAAGCATCCAAATATATCGACATGGCCCCTTTCTTCTACTATTATTACAATGGTCGTTTATTTATTTATTATCTACGAGGTTAGCCGGAATCAATTTCAAGAAAAATAATATATTTGGATATATTTTTTTAAATTGTTTTTATTCAACACTACGGATGTAAAGTTTTTCATAAAGAGCGGAAATTTATAAGAAAGTAATGTAAAATAATTGTTTTGAAAAGAAAATAACCGTCAAATTAGTTGAAAATATCATAAGTATGTCCAGTAAAAGCTGAACAGTAAATTAATATGTTTTTATACCCTACACCACGTGTATGTGTATGTATATGCAACACCCAGAAGAACTTGAGATGGACCAATCTTTTATTATACCGATCGTTTCAGGAAATTATTTTAAGCTTGTCTGTCCGTCTGTCCGCCTGATGTCTATCTATGTGTTTTTATGTTCAAACTGTAGACTTTGGGTACATTGGCGTGGTTTGTTTTAAAAACGAACACTTTTGCACATGATTCGAATCGGACGAATTTTTAACCACTCCCCACGCCGTTATATAAAAAAATAATCGAATTTTCTAAATTTCACTAGAAAAATCGCTTGGTAATAATATTTGGGCATTCTAAATTGATGTGAAAAATTAGGATCGGATTGGATAGTTAATCGGGGACTTAACTTTCAATTTTTTTTAATGAAAATTCGTGTATAATAATAATTTGAAATAACCGATATTGGACAACCGAATTTGGACAACGTAGATCTATTTTCTAGGTGCCACCTTATAAAAAGCTCTTAATGAAAAATTAACCTTTTAGTTTGCTATACAATTTGAATCTCGTTTTTATGGCCCAAACAAACAGGTTCCTTAAAAACCAATCCCTTCTATGACGAAAAAGTCCAACTTGTAGTTTTTTATGATAGTAAATGGAAATTACTAAAATCTTTGACAAGTAAATTGACTTTGGTAAATTTGGACCCACTTATTTGATGTTGTGGCTGTCCTTCAACATAAGGGCTCTTACGAAAATGATGCCTTTACATAAAAATAATTTTTAAGTTTGAATGTATTATCACGAAAATGAATGAATGCGTTCATTAAGCAAAGTGGTGTACGGTGTCTAACAATAAACTTTGCCCGATTAAAGTGTTCTTACTTGTTTTGATTTGGAAAAGAAAAAAAAATCTCTGCACGTAAGACATTTTAAAATATGGCGGCCTTTTTAAATGTACGCCATCTTCTTGAATATACATCAACCCCTACAAGACAATAATTTAGACTTGAGTTTTAAAGGATTAAAAAAACGAAAAAAAAACATTTGATTTAAATTAATTTTAAGGGTATTTGAGGTGACCAGGCAATTAGTTTACTTGTGGAACTTTTGTAAGGGAGATCAAGTAATACTTTTCTTCGTCAGTCAAGCTTTTTTCCGTTTTGACTTCCTCCTCGTGTTTGCTATTCCTAATAGAAAATTAAAGACCAAAAACAAGATCTATGCTATTTATTAAAGTGTTTTATCACTAAGGAGAATAATTTTGAAATAAACATTTAAATTAATTGATTTTGAATCGAATGGATTTTGAATGATGTGCATTACGAGGCTGATGTACTTGTTACGCAAGGCATTCACCCTAATGGCTTAGCAATGTTAACAAGCAAACCTTAACTTTAACTTGACTTTATAAAGGGTTTTCTGAAAAATTCTCTTCTTTAAAGAGATGCAAGAGCATATCTTGACGTAAGATTTTCAAACAAATATTTGGGGAAGATTTTTAAATCAAGATGATAAACTAATTTTAGCATCATCTGAAAAAGGGATAATTGTTTAACTAAGAATCAAATGAATCTCTTTCTCCAAATTTTATGTTTAGGCGAGAAAAAGCCAGATCGCAGAGTAGATTGTTTTTTTTTTGCTGAAAATGTCCCCATAAGTACTGGCGGACACTAGATCTACGCAAACCGTCAATTTGTAAGGTGGATTTTATGAATCGTCACAGTCGTCAAAACGAAGATAGGAACTTAAAACTTGACACAAATATTCGTTGATCGTCTAGTAATATCAAGGTCAGGAAATATTTGTGACACATTTCAACTTCCTATCTACAGGATAGGATTTACAAAAGTTGCCCATCAAATTAATGGATTTTCGTAAAAACAGGTATACAACCCATTTGTATTTGACTAGTAAAAGTGGGCGTGTCTCAGAAAAAATTAGTACACTTGAGTAGTATTTGCTGCCTTATATGTCATTAGAAACCCATATATAAAATCGAAAGATACCGACCTCCTTATGCTGAATTTTTTTAAATAACATCTTTCTACAATTAAAAAACACTGTTAACTGAATATTCGTCTCTAATAGACAATATTTGTTTAACTGTTTGACAACTGCAGAGAATGAATTATCAAAATGCCAGCCCAATAAAGTAGTGAACTTTCAGTATACATACGTAGTAGAGGACAAACAATAAGCGAAAATTCTAAAATAAATCTCTTAATAGTTGTTGGAAGAAGTGCGCTGACATATTTGTTTACCACTTGAGAATACATTCCATGCATTCGAAGTATTAAAGCAAAAATCTACAATACTACGTGCACTGTAAGTGCTTTAGTAGAAGTATTAAATTTACATATAATTACACTTGCACGTGCAAAATCTTAATATGAAATCTCAACAACCCTTAAGATTTACTTTCATATACTTTATAATAAAATATATACAAAATATATATAAAATATATATAAAAATATATATATATAAAAGATTTTTAACGAATATATTCTTTGTATGTGAAATTTTCGATAAACTAAATCTTACCAACTGAGCGTATAGTAAGTAAGTAAGTATAGTAGTATATGCGAAGAAAATTGCATGAATCCTTAAAATAGGCAATAGTTGTTAGAAAGAATCGTTTCTTTACACTTTCTTTGCGCTTTTCGTATGGTGTTGTGTGCATTTAACAGTACATAATACTTATCATAAATATATGTACATATAAGGTATGGACGGTCATGTCGTTTACACACGTTTCCGTAAGTAAAATTCGATGTACATTTTTGTTTCTCTTCTACATACGTTTGCATATCTTTCTCTATATACATGTGTACATATATATTGTAGTAGGTGTTGTATATGGTGTTTCCTATACAAATAAGGAAAACTTTTTGCAGACATCATTTTCCGTTTCAGTTTACAGCTCCATAATGATAAATTGTAAGTGTTGTTGGAATACATATACATATATATATACATATATATATACATATATATATACATATATATATATATGTATATGTTGTATATATATGTATATATATATATATTGTTTGGGGTTAAAAGATGCAAAGCATTTTTTTTTCCACTCTTTCCATTTAGATGTCTTCTGAACAACAAGAATGCTAGACACAAAGTTGTGCGAATGTTGTTGACATAAAAATCAATAACGTATTTCATGTTAGTTGTAAAGGTTCCTTGAATGCATATTTTTCCTTCGGAATATAGAAAAGAATAGAAGAAAAGATTGAAAGTAAAGTGATGGAAAAAAGTGAATGAAAACGGAGGAGGTAACAAAAGTCTTGATGGCTGGTAGAACGGAGCTTGAAATTCGAATTGAATTCATTCCATAAATAGTTTTAGTGCTATATTTAAATATGTTATGAGGAGAAAGTCGTTACTTGACTTCAGATTTTGTGTAAACCCCTAAAATTATGTTAGAAAATAATGAAAAAAATAAAATTTTTTTGTTTAATTTTCTAGAACTTCGCGCGTTTGTCATAGGGGCTTTTTAAACTTCTGCGGAAAATTACTTTCAATATGTTTTTGATTTTCAAAATTTTTTTTTTGGTTATATTGGTATACACGTCCCCAAGATATGTTAACATTATCAGTCATTTTACATTTTTAGTTCTTTTTTGACACATATAAAGCTGAGATGGGTTTTGGTGTGCTGGACGCTTTTTTGTATACAGAACAGGGACAATGCTAAAGGTGCGAAGTCCATAGGAATAAATATTTTCTTCCCGAATCTTTGGCATAATGATTTTCACTAGTCTTCAAAGCCTCTTCAATTTCAAACTTTTTTCTTTATATGCCATTATGTAATATCATCCTTTTGGAACGGGGTCTCACAACCAGCTTTAGGGCATTAGAGAATAATGCGATTAACATTCAAAGTGAGCCAGTTAATAACAACAATAGTAGGTCTAAAGGGGAAGGAATTAAAAAAAATTTTTTTTTTTTAATTTAAATTTTTTCAAGACGTGCGAGCTATAAAAAGTAACGAAATAATAACGTAAACATAGCCCTGTACATGATGAATAGAGAAGAGTGACCGCGATTCCGCACACATAAAGCTGAGCAGTCTAGATGCATCTGGTAAAATTGATCTGAAATTAATTATCAACTGATTACCGATTCGTCAATAACAAAAATCTATAAAATATATAATATTTTTAAAGTTTCTTGAGACTGTATTTCGAAAAAGACCCGAAATGTAAACGAAAACACGTATTCAAATCGATAACCAAAGAAAGCTTAAACTGAATATTTTCATTTAGTTGAACTAGGATTGCATATGTTTGATCTCCTCACCTCTCCTCTGTAATACAAAAAAAAAAAAACATTACAAGAATAGGAAAAAAGTAAGAATTAAATGAAAGGTTTTTTTTTTGCTTTCAAAAAAGAGATTTTGTAATTAATTAAATACTTTCACCTTTCGTTATTTCAAGATGTGAAAGACTTGAAAGAAGTTTATTACTTTGCGAATATGTATATGTATATGTATATGTGTATATGTGTATATGAGTATATACATATATATATATACATGTATATAAAGCGATAAAAATCTTGGCATTTACAATGGAACTTAACACTAATGCGACTCTTTAACAAAAAACCTAAAACTGTACACACATACATAGTGCTATTGCTGTCCCCATAGGACGGATGCCTAAACGTAGACTATTTATATCAAATAAGAAGAATTTTTCAAAAGAATTTCACTATTAAAAAGATTAGTTTTTCATTCTAATGCCTTCTGACTGTAACAAAAGAAAGAAAAGAAGAAGAAGAAGAAGAAGAAAAAAAATGAGAAAATGAAGAAAGAATTCAAAACAACTTAAAAATTTGATGAAAAAAAAAAAAAAAAAACGAGATTTAAAAAGTTTTGATAAAAATCTGAAGGGAAGGAAAAGTGGTTTCAAAAGAAATGTTATTAGTTCCAATGCTATCAAACAAAAATTCAACTGAATTGACGTAGAAGGCATTTTAAGAAATAACAAATAAGTTTTTATTCATATTAAAGCGACTCCAAAATACCCATTCGCCAGGATTGCCTCGACGTTGATGTACGAATGATAATAAAATGAGTTGAAAAACTATATAAAAGAAATAATTTTTTGCTTCAATTATGATTGAAATCATTTATGCTGCTACCGCATTTCAATTGAAGGCAATAATAAATTTTCACTTTTTTATCTGTCAAAATTTTTTCAAAATAGTTTTTTTTTCTAACTTTGCGAACATTGTTTTATTTTTGGTTTGCCTGACGCAACTCTTGGAGAAATTCAAACCTCATAATAAGCAACACAGCTTCAGTCTGAGTTTTATAAATATGAGGGTCGGTTTACATCGACCGGGTAAATCGATGTCCCGATAGAAGACCATACCTTAAGTATAAGGTGTTCATGCCTGCACGACCTGAAGATTTCTGGCCGTTACAAATGTATTGATAAAACTAATGACATTCCCCTTTGATGATGGCTGCGAAAATAAGAAAATAAGAAAAAAAAAAAAAGAAGAGGATTTTTCTTTACTTCAACTTTTCAAACAAAATAATGCATAGAATTCAATGTTAAGGAGCAAGGGGGGGCAAGACGAGGAAAAGAAACGGCAGATTACTATTACTATTGAGAGAATTAAACATCCGACGCATACCATATATAATACTTTGTGTCCATTTTAAGTGTGAATGTTTTTTGATAGATAAGCAAAATAGTTCGACTTTTTGGGGATGATATTGAATTTTACCCCATTTAATTCAATGTTGGAATGTTGTTGCTTTAGAAGTTCATACATATACATATATATATATATATATATATGTACATTACTTTTTCTAAAAACACTCTCTACTTGATATTCAAAGTGTAATGTTGCCTTTGGTTTTTTCCTAAGTAGTTAATGTCTGTAAAAGTTATGTGTTTATTTTCTTCTACGAATTTCATTCATTCATTCATTCATTCATTCATTCATTTCATAGCAGACTGTATATGTTGACATGGCTATGACATGACGCTTATAGTTTGTTTAATTTTATCTTTCTTATTATAGAGTCTGACAAAAGTTTTTTGCTTTCATTTCCAATAATTTTTTTGCATTCTTTTAGGTTTATGTAGTTTTTTTTTTTTTTTTACTTTGCAAATCTTTTTGACGTTTGTTATCTGACGGAAATTCACTTGTCGCCGCTCACATGTCTATCTAAATTAAATCCAACGAGGGTTAAACACGAACTTCACTATGATGATCTTTGTTTAATTTAAGATTTTCATTATTACTAAATAAAATAAATATAAGAGAACTGTTTTTTTTTCTTGTCGTGGATGTAACAACTTTTTCATGCATTTATTAACGGCACTAGTCGATAAGGTTTTCTTTTATTTATATATCTTTCTATTGGTAACATGGTATTTTAGCGGTCGCTAAGGATTGTCATGGCGATGCCGGACTGCCGGTGGCTTTATTGCATAAAATAATTTCACTTCTTTGATGTCCATGATGACCAATTACTTTTAAGGGTGTACGGATGACGAATTCACTTCTATCCACAATTTTTCACCTACATTCCTGCGTATGCTTATGCATCTGGCAGGTAGAGTGTGCCAAATATATTCGGCCGTTACAATTTTTTCATAGAATGTTCAATTGTTCACTGGTCTAGATCAGGCATGGGCAACCACCGGCCTGTGATGCAGTCGACTACGGTCCGCTTCGATTAAAATTTCAAATAACTCAATTTGCTCGCACATAGCAATGATGCAAACATATTGCGTCTGGCTCCATTAAGGACTCACCTGCACAGCTACCCAATATGTAAAGTGATTTGAAAATTGATGCAAACAGTCGAATTTTTAATAAAAATGGCCTTTGCTGTGATATGGGAATGAAAATTGGCTTATGGATAAAAAAGTTGTCCATACCCGGTCTAAATAAATATGGAACTTTACCAGCTTAAACCAGACGAGAGTATTGCAGTAAACTGTACTGAATTTCCAAACGTTGTTGAAGGGGGTGCATCTCGGCTAGGCATCTCGCCTAGGCATCTCGCTTATGCATTTCTCCTATGAATCTCGTTTATGAATCTCGCTTGTGCATCTCTCCTACGCATCTCGCCTATGCATCGCCTATGCATCTCACCTATTCATCTCGCCCAAGTATCTCACCTATGCATCTCGGCTATGCATCTCTTCTGCGCATCTCGCCCAAGTATCTCACCTATGCATCTCGCCTATGCATCTCTCCTACGCATCTCGCCTATGCATCTCACCTATGCATCTCTCCTACGCATCTCGCCTAGGCATCTCGCTTATGCATTTCTCCTATGAATTTCGTTTATGAATCTTGCCTATGCATCTCTCCTACGCATGTTTTCAATGCATCTCTACTACGCATCTCGCCTATGCATCGCCTAAGCATCGCCTAAGCATCTCGTCTATGCATCTCTTCTACGCATCTCGCCTAAGCATCGCCCAAGTATCTCATCTATGCATCTCGCCTATGCATGTTTTCTACGCATCTCGCCTATGCATCTCTTCTACGCATCTCGCCTATGCATGTCTTCTACGCATCTCGCCTATGCATCTCTCCTACGCATCTCGCCCATGCATCGCCTATGCATCTCGCTTATGCATCTCTGCTACGTTTATGAATCTCGTCTATCCATCTCGCCTGTGCATCTCTTTGTCCCCGCAGCTTGAAAAGCCAAATGAAGCTCGAACGAATATCATAACCTAACGTCAAAATGAAGAGTCTCCTTGAAAGTCGCGAATCGTGTTTTATTATCGTAAAGCAAAATAGTGATGATTCGGATGATGGTAGAGTGATGATGCACCGCCGACTAAGATAAATTCGAGCGAGATTTAGAGATTTCTTGGTTTCAACAAAATTTTAAAATTCTTGCCTTACGCAGTCTGGTAGCTATCAGCTTGTGTATGGATGAAGTCGGGCCACTTTCAAACTTCTTGCAAGCTGGCCCATGATATGAAGTGCAACAATTTCAGTCTTTCACTCTAATTTTTATATCTTTCAGACTTTAAAACAAAACTTGATGAGCGCAGTGTTAAGCGGAGGAGGCGGAGTCCTATATTCATTGTGCATGCATTTTATAGGCGTTTTTTTCTGAAGATAATTTTTGGATGTTGTGAACCTTATTTGCTCTCACCCTACAACCGTCGTCATAACAATTATTTTAATTACAAATTTTTATGACAAGGATTTTCTTAGTTTTTCTTTTTGAAAATTTGCTATGTGAGAATGAGTTTGAAAGCATTGTTTGCACAGCGAAATACAAATTTTATGAATAATTTATTAAATTATGCTTTTACTAGCTGTTTGCAACAAAGTTGTTACTCGTGACTAACTAACATTTAAATTGCACATGCCAGTCACTGTTAACATATGCATAGGTGATACTCATGCGGAGAACATTTAATCTTATTATCTCTTACTCCTAATCTACTTTAAATTATTTCCATAATTAGAATTTGCCGACAATTTCTTTCTTAAAGAGAACGCAGAAAAGTGATTTATGTAACATGCGGTCTATTTCGAAACAATAAAGTGGACCACTTGAAGCGATTGATATGGACTGCGAGGTGACTAAAAGATAAGGCAAAGTCTTAACAGGACGTTTTCGTGTTGTTAATAGAATAGTGCCCCGTACAATCTGTAGCTTGAAATTGTTCAAAATTTGGCCATCACGTTTCACTTATGTTAAGGATATATGTTTAGGGGTTTGATTTCCAGGACTGTGTTGTGAATTTCTCCTGTTTCATGCAAACGTCCCAAGTCGGAATATTTAATGCATTTTTTTTTTATCCTAACATTACCGGATATTGAGGGCCGTGTATTCATTGTCCTTTGCATGTGAGTTTTCTAGGGATAGTTACTTCAGTGGTCCGCCTTTGCCTACTGAAGGGGGTACGTTTTGCTCACACTTGTGCCGTTGGTAAATTATGTTGGTTTTTCCGCCTTCTAAGACCGAAAAGATGCCCTATTAGTTCGCCAGTTTCAGTGCCCATTTTTCACTCTCCGGTGTCACCTAACTACCCGAGACGCATTGCTATTTGCATGCCATTCAGGTTAATCCTCTGAATTGTCCTTAACTTCAACGCTTAACTTCGACCTAACTGGTATGAGTGACTCTACCAAAAGCTATGCTACCGTCGGCATCGCTCTTGGGGTTATTGTACATACTAAGCGTCCCCATCGTAACAAAATGGATATCCATCCAAGACAAGGATTCTGTAATTAACTTTGCGAATGTGATTGTGGCTGCGGTCCTGGGGTATATATATATATGTGCATGTAAATACGTACATATCAAATTTGCTACAAAATTACAAAAACTTTGATAACGAAAGACATTAGTTTCCCTTATGGCTAGTGACCGGTCAGAATGTTCCAATACAATTGCTTGTGCATAGTTTGTGATAGTTTGTTCATCTTAAACGAATAATTTTTAATCTTTGGGTTAGAAAGGCAGATGGGCGACTTCACCATCGTCCTAGATCTGGGTGGGCAATAAGCTATGTGATGAATCTAATAAATATGATCTTAATCTTAATAAGGATAATAGCCCCACCATCCGGTAAAAAATGATCAAGCTTTCGAAGACCGTGTTTGGTTGAATGTTTCCTCGCAAATGTTTTTTTATCGCTTTCCAATCTTTTAGATAAATCCGGCATTAATCAAACAAGAGAGGGGTAGGTAATTAAGTCTAAGTGTACGTGTATATGAAACATTTTTAATTATCAGTTAATATATGTACGTGCAATAATCGCATAAACAAATCCATTATTGCTCAAGTGCTCACTATTTGTGTTTTTGTTTTGCAATCGTTATAAATGCCACAATTTTGCTAAATAGGAAATCTTTTCACGCAAGCATAGTACGTCATATTAAGCATACAATGTTGCCCTGCGTCACAGGAGAATATATTTTCGCGAGTGTAGTTGAATGGTTGTTAGTTAAAGTTATTAGAGTACGTTATTTTAATTCTTTTTTAATTCTATTTTTTTTTTTTTTTTCGTTTTTTTTTTTGTATATGCTAAACCATGCATAATACGCGATATATAAGCAGAAAGATACGTATCAATTTTATAATAACACGTTTTACTATTATGTTGTTATGTTGATTAACAGTAGGTAACCGCAATTTCTTTTTACATTTCTACAGCAAAACATCAACGTTTTAAACTAACTTTAACTAACATTAACAGACATGTATGCAGGCATTCAAATAGAGAAATAGCGAGAGATTGGCAAATAGAAAATAATAGCGATTAAAGTTAATTGCAAACCTCTGAGTCCCGATAAAACTTAATATGAAATGGAAAAAAACAATTGAAAAAGTTGTAAATAACACTGTGGAGCGGAGAGTGCATGTATTATTAAAAAGGGCGGTTTTCATTTGTCAAAATTGAATTTGAAGAACATGTATGTATGTATCTCTGTTTCTATTTGACTGATTCCTCTTGAAGTAATGCATTTCTTTTGCTACGACTAACAATGTATGTAACAACGTAAGTGCGATTTGGAAATTAATTTTGTCGCTTGTTTTGGAAAAATTTGCTTTTTCTTTAAAAGAATTACACCTATTCGTTCACCTAGTGGTTCCATGTGTGTTGCATGAGAGATCTGCTTAAGGTTTATTGTAAGGATTGATTATATAAAAAATAAAAGACTTTTCAAAGACTTTTCAAAGACTTTTCAAACCCTTTTTAACGCCTTTTGAACGCCTTTTCAAATTGAACATATTCTTAAGCTCTATTGAGGGCATGCATTCAACACAACCAATAGTCTAGTTCGTTATTGTCTCGAATATTATATTATCCTCCTATTTGACTGTTCACCTTGAGTCTGTGGAATCTGCATAAAAATACTTTTTATTGTTTGCAATTCTTGGCTTAAGTTCGTATTCCTTCTGTGCCCTTTTTCCTCTTACTCTCTTAGACATGAACTTAACTCTCACAGACTTGCCAAGTGTAGGAATTAAAAACTTCTTTTTTTGCTAGAAATTACATTTGCGCATTATCTTTTTCGAGGATTAAAAATTTCACAAAGTTTATTAAATGAAATATCACATCAGAGTCGGTTACATCATGTCGGACAGGTAAGCATAAATCTGTAATACTGTCTGATTGTACAGTTAATTGATGAGTTATTTAATAAGTTAATGAGTTATTTACTCTGCTTCGGTGTGTGTGTTAAAATGACATTCGCTGGTAGGTCCTTCCGAGTCCTTTGCACATCCACTCCCAGTTGGCACTCTATATTTAATTCCTTTCTCTGTATTTTTCCTTTACACATAAATTTTTACATAAAATACGGGGGTACATATATACATATATATACACACATATTGACTCATTTCTAAATATTCTTTTCATATACTTCTCTTTTACTTACTATTTTCTTCTATATATTTTTTTAATTATTATTTTCATTATCACATCACTGTTCAGTCGTAGTTTTAAGCCTCCAATGGGGGTGTACTCAGTGGGCAACAATGTTTGCAACACAAAAGGCACCTTCAGAGGCTGTATAAAGAGTATATATTTTTGGTCATCGTGAAATTCTGAATTGATTAAGCCATGTCTGTCCGCCTGTGCGTATGCGAGGTGTATGTCGTTGTCACTCTGCTTGTCGCAAAAATAAAGATATCAACTTGAAATTTTGTAGAAACATTCGAAGTCTTTGCACGCAGGTATCGGTATTGGAAATGGCGCAAATTGGTCAGGGCAAAATACCGCAGTGGAGCGTAAACTGACCGTTTTTCAAAAGAAAAATTTGTCAAAAATCACAAATTAAAAAAGGTGAATACGTATTTCTAAGTTCGAAATAGTCTAAGCGTCTGCACGAACTTCGTGCTTTTTATTAGTTCTCCCGCTTCAAAGAAGTTGAGATATACTGCTGAGGTTTCGTAGAAATATTTTGTTCTCCTATAATCAAAAGTTAATGTTTATATAATGTTAATATAACAAATGAGAAAAATTTATTCATTTTTCGAAATCGATTTACATCTTCTTAACAACCAAACAATATTTCTTTTTAACAGCTGGGAGTGACGGAAAAAGTCCCTAATGCACAGGGCCGTGATGATTGAAGAAAACTTTCAAAATGGGTCTGACTTTTGAGTGATTTTAGCGAGGGTTTCGGATCGTACTCGTAGATTCAAGTCGTATCTTAATGATGGTCTGTATGACGTCAATCAATTATTATCCCACGGAAATAGTAAAAATCAAAAAACCCAATTGCAACTCTGAATATATTGACATGAAAGTCATGAACGGTGATATCAACGACTCTCAACCCATAAAAAATTAATTTCGTGAAATCATGGTACAGACGAAATTTTAATTAAAGATTCATTTTATTTTTTGATCACATGTTATTTACTCATAAAACTACTTTAAATTCCTGGTAGAAACACATTGAGGGAATAAAATTAATAGATTTTCAAGAAACGGGATGCGTGAGTCACCTTGGCGACTTCTTTATTTGATATCACTCACAAAGTATGAACATATGCTAGCAAAAGTTATGGATGGATGGAAGACCATAACCGGAAGCTGTATTCCGGATCTACGATGCTTCATAGCATAATGAAGTTTAGCGGGCTGTGTCTTTCTAGATTAAAATTTTGTTCTTCCCAAAATTATTCCATCACGTTTCTCACACCTAATCCATTTCGTAGTTTCTTTTCACTAATATGCAGGGTATGAGTTTTAAAGTTTTTCATTCATTTTCCTTCAATTGCGTTTAGTAAGTATTTTAATTACAAAAAATCAACACAAAAATAAATTTATTTTTAAAAAGAATTACGTTTGCGTGTAAATTGGTTTTTCATGTAAAACATTCATATTAATAAAAATCACCCGGAATACTAACATAAATTTTTGTACAGTTAAATACGCTGGAAATACGCATACACTGACATATGTATATGTATAATAAATGGAAATAATCTTAAATGTATTAATGAAACGAATTGTTTTAGACAATTAACCAATTTGTTAAAATCAAAGGCATGAAGTAAATGGAAAATTGAATGCAAAAAAAGAATAAAATTTCTCTTAAAGTATTTGCTTTTCATCAGCTGAAAGCAGTAAATGTTTCTTTTCAAATATTTTTTTTGGAATTTCATCGAGTCTGTATGTAAACTTTTAGCTTGGCTCGATTTAAATGATAATTAAGCATTAATAGTGAGAAAGTTGAAATGAGACTCTTTTTACATAAGCTTGTTAACTGAAACCAGTAAGAGGAAGAAGAAAGTTGAACTTGAGAAGAAAGTAGAACGAATTTTGCATCTACCAATGACTCAAAGCAATACATAGGAAATGGGAAATAGTTACGATTATGCTAATTGACAGATCAAATGATGTTTATGCACTTTGTTTCTGTTTTAATTGGTCTGAGGAAATATTTTGTACTCTCCAGGATTTCTTATAAGTCATAACTTATCAAAAGTTATCCAATCTGAGTATGTTTTGAGCTATCAGAAAAGTTTAAGATAGTTCTCGTAGAAATCCGCTTTGAATTCTAGATTAAAGAGATGAGAGAGAGATCTACAATACATAAGTGATGGTTTGATCTGTTTAGGTTCGGATTACATACGGGTGGCGTATTTATATTCTCCACTAACCCTTTGGAAAGTTTTAACGTCCCATTTGTATACATGTACAACTTATTGCTTAGGACATAAAATGCCTTCTGTTGACCAGTTCTGCCGTTTTCAATAGAAGTTCAATTGTCTATGCACATGCACATGCACATAAATATCTCGTGCTTGTTGCCAGCAAGAAGATATGTAATATAAAGTAAAATATATAAACATTAAAGTCAGAAACATATACAACTAAAATTTTTGGAGAATTGAGAGCAACAGGTAGATTTTAAAAAACGGTAAATTTCGAGATACAAAATCTTTTATAGACTTAACATAATGTAATATAACATAACAATTCAATGGGCGTGGGTTCAAATCACAAATGCGTTAGAGTTCTCAATACGGCCGTTAGTCTTTAGATGCTAATGCTTTAAGACTTTAGTCTTAGAACTTATTCTTTGGCTAAAATAATGATAATAATCATAATAGTATTATATAAATAATTATGTATGATAATTATAATAATAGTAATACTAACAATTCATACTATCATCCGTTCACTTATTTTGGAAATTACATGAAAGGACGTTAAACTTTTGAATTACTTGTATAAGTTTCACATGTTATCTGAATGATTTTTGTGTCAGCAATTGCATATTAAAAAAAAAGAAATTTATATCATGGGATAAAAATTCATTCAAGGTTTAGAAAGTGATAGAAAAACTTTGCTTTTCTGACATAGTGTGTTGAATGCGCTGAATAACTTAATATGTATAAACGACAATTGGCAATGAAAACAATTTCAACCACAATCCTGCCAGGTCCGCAGATATATTCAAAGCTATTATCATAAATGGACGCAGACTGAAGATGAAACAAAAATTTCCTAAAAACTTTTTTGAAGTTTAGCTTTACGATATTCTTATTCTTCTTTCTCTAAAATTCAGCAAATCGACAACAGATTGAATTAAAATTTATGGCTTTTGGAACGATTTTATGTAAAGAAAGAAAAAGTATTGAAATTGGTGCCGTTTTTTTTCAAATAAATTTTTCAAAAATATTCCCTTTGTGACTTTTCAAGTATTCCATGTTAGCTAGTGTTGTGGATGCGGCAATAATACGATCTATCGTTTTTATACTGCTTTTGAATTTTCGGCAGAAGTCCACGTTGTTGCTGCTTTATATGCCTTTGGTAATGTGCCGTGGGAATATTGCAACAATAAATCCTTCTGCCTCAAAAAAAAAAACTCCCCTTTGATTAACCATTTATAGGTCGTTGCAGGTCTGTTGTTGTCTGTCTCCTCTTCACTCGTATGCTTTTCGTGTATATATTTTTGAGTCCAGTTATCTAACATTATTATTATTATTACTATCATAATTTATTTATCCTAAGGAACTGAAAAGTCAGACTAAACTAAGGATCTATCAAGAAAAAAAAAATACTGCCTAACGATTATTGCGTTCACATTACGTTCCACGTTCTTTCAAGATATTCGCATCTAGATCGGATGCGTTCTTTGAAATTTTACATAATTATTTTTTTAAATGAAAAATTTGAAATTTGCTTCTTTTTTTTTTTTGAATATTGAGGCTAGGATGGACCAAGGAAAT
This sequence comes from Glossina austeni, assembly GCA_000688735.1. Taxonomy (NCBI): domain Eukaryota; kingdom Metazoa; phylum Arthropoda; class Insecta; order Diptera; family Glossinidae; genus Glossina; species Glossina austeni. Next base: position 569,723 of record KK502575.1, read on the forward strand.
AAATTTTGAGGGCTTATATGTCCAAAGTTTTTTCATAATTCAAGTTTAGATTTTTTTTTTCATTTATAAGCAGAAAAGCTGCGAAATTATACAGGGAAGATACGCTTTCACTGGGACATGTTTACATGGCCATCATCACACGTAAGCGTTTGCGATGATAGGTTACATTTGCTTCTTTTTGGTTTTTTTATCAAATACATCCATTTTCAGCAAAACTAAAACTAAAGCTATGTAATTAATTTGTACACAATTTTGTCCGCAAATTATGTCTACGGTCGTTGTACACAGTTTGAAAACTTATAACAATTTGTTAAACAGACTTTTTAACACTCTTGTTGGCTAATCATGTTTTCGATAAACTGTTTTGTTTTGTAACAACCGATGCAATGTCCGCATATTAAATTTGTTCTATTTTTTGCTAGCAAATATGAAATGGGATTTAATGAAATAATTTACATCAACTACTGTTGACTTAAAGTATTTTCTCTTTTTAATGGAACGAGTTCTAAAACGTATTACTACACGTTTTTAGATTTAAAAGCTATAAGCTTTACAAATGAGCTTAAGCTTAATTACTTCTTGGATTTAGTAGTAGTAAGCCTTGTATAGCATTAGTTTAGTTGCTTGAACGCGTTAAGTATGTATATATGTGTTAGTAAGCAAGTAAAAAATGAAAATTTCAATATTTTCTTTTTATTCTTTCTTATGTAAGGCATTCAGGATTCGTGGTAAGTTTATTGCATTATAGATTGTTTGTAGAATATTCTGTCAGCCTTTGATAACGTCGCAATAAATTTTACAAGTTCTTATTTTTATTTATTTTTGTTTTTGTTTTTTTTCTTTTTTTCTGCATATTTTAAGCCTATTAGTTGCAGGAAACTGAAAATCTTCTATAAATCAACACGCTTAATAAACTTTTAGTGTTTTATACATTTTGTGGAAGAGAAAATGTATGATAAAAAAAAAAAAAAAAAAAAAAAAAAAAAAAAAAAAAAAATTTTTTTTTTTTTTTTTTTTTTTAGCAAAATTTAAATTACACCCGCACACGCAAAAGTTGCTAAAAACTAAAATTAGAAAAACATAAATTCAATTTTGGTTTATGGCAGCTCTCATTAATTTTTTAATTTTTAGAACGATAAGCAGTGATATATGGAATTAAAAGTTTGTTTTTTAATGAATAATAAAAGAATGCATACATTGATATACAAATATACGAGGTATGTTCAAGTAAAGGGTGACTGTTCAAATTTCGGATTTTTCAATTTTTTTTTTTCTTATATATTAGTACACATGTCCCCAACATTAACAGCCATTCTGCATATTTAGCTTACTTTTGACAAAAATAAAGGTCAGGCCTGTTTGGAGAAATGAATCAAAAAATCTGTAATAAATTTTATGTGAAAAATATAATTAATAGTTGAAACTCACTTCAAGTATTGAGTGCAGCATCTAGTGAGTCCATTTTGAGCTCTTCATAGACGGCCGAGAAAATGTTCATGAAGATGCTCTCACTAGACATCACACAACATGTTAACAACTGACGAAAACGTAGAAGCAGTGAAGAAAATTGTTATAGAAAATCGTCGAACCACTATTAGAGAAGTTACTGACAACGTCCTTGGCTTATGCCAAAGTGCTGTGTAAATTTTTCAAATGGTTTATGTGGCAGAAAAGTTTTTTCCCAAAATGCTAAATTTTGAACCGCTGCATAGGTGCAGGAGCTGCTGAATGACGTTAACGGCGATCCAGATTTTCTCGAAAGGATCATAACTGGTGGCGTAACATGAGTACACGGCTATAACATGGAAATCAAAGACCACAAATCCCAATGCAAACGGCCAAAAGAATCAAGACTTCAAAAATCACACCAAGTTTGGACGAATGTGAAGGCTTTGCTCACTACTTTCTTCGAGTAGCATGGCGTGGTGCGCATCCTGAGTTCTTGCCAGAAGGTCATAAACTCAATGAGAAATAATATCTGCAAGTGATTGGCCACTTGCCCGGAATTGTGCAACGACCAGTCATGAATACTCCACCATGATAATGTGTCAGGCCACACGTCATTTCTTGCTCGTAGTTTTTTGGACAAAAACAACATCACAATCGTGCCTCTGTCAGCGTAATCACTGGACTTGGCCCTCTGCGACTTTTCATGTTCCTAAAACAAAAAAAGCTCCCGAAAAGACGGAGTTTTGCTGCGATTAAGAAGCTAAAGACCCCATCACTGGGAGAACTCAAGCTCGTATAAAAAGTTCTTCAAGGATTGAAGAAAATGCGAGGACAAGTCTATCATATTGAAGAAAGATTACTTTAAAGAAGACAAAATAGATCTTAATGAATAGATAAACAAATATTTTTCGAGCAAAAATTAAAAGTCGACTTTGGTTTGAACACACCTCGTATATAAATATAAATAAATAATGGTTTCACGTAAAAATACCCCGGGCAGTACACTTATTTTAATGTTGGGCGCTCAAGTGAATTTTTGGTAATAAGCTGTGAAAGTCTGTATGAATATAAATTTTTATAAAAGTGTAAGCGCTTGTGTGTGTTGTTATCTAGGTGCCCACGTTATTTCTGCTGGGATGCGCGTCGTCGATTTTTCATAAATTTGCGTGTCATTCGTATTCAGATATCTTGGCTTTGATATAAAATTTCATGTCTGTTTACACATTTGTACTTATGTATGTATATATGTGTCTACTTATACTTATACTTATATACATAAAGTGTATAAAAATCATTTCCTATGTATATGTACATGTTTTGTCTGTGCATGTAGATGGCTGTGTTTTTTGTTTAACTTGTACTATTAATAGAAAAAAAATTTCGAAAAAATTTTTCACAAAATATTGTCTTAAGACATTATAATGATCAAGAGAGTTAGTTACTTAGTCAGACTTAGTTTTTGTGTATAATATGCACATGTATGCTCTGCACATATTGCTTGTGCAATGATTGCAACAGAACTTAATTGCCATTACTTTAACGTCGCCGCCTGCTTGCTTGTTTCTCTTACTCTTGTTTTTTTTTTTTTCTTGTTATTGTTATTGTTGCTATTGCTGCTGTTTGCATTATTGCTGTTGCCATTGTTATTTATTCAGTGTTGGTGTGTAATATTGCCATTATAATTAAATAAAATAAATAAATATCAAGAAATATTCAACTACTGCCTGGTGGGTTACCATGTAACATATGGTTGTGTTTGTATTCACCTGTTTGTGCATGTGAGTCTTATTTGGCTCCTCTTTAACTAAAAAACTAACAAATTTTTGTTAAATATTATACTAAAACTAATTAAGGCAATTAATTTCATTAATGTTTTAGAAAATAAACAAAAAAAAAGAAATCAAAAAAATAAGTCAGAAAAATATGTATTCAACGCTTAAGGCGAATAGCCGACACCCTTTATCAGTTAAACGCATGGATTGATTGGAGCGAGTTTAGGGAGATTTTGAACAACATATCGAAGTCAAAATTAAATTTTAATGGTATACGTAATCCGTTCATAAAAGCCTTCCCTATACTACGCATAAAATTTTCATCTATTTTCCAGCCCTTCCGAACGCTTTATTATGAGTTCTCGTATTATTTGACAAAAGTTTTCACACCCGTCTGCACACTTCTTGAAATACTTGATGAACTCTCTCTTACGAAGAAATGGCTTTCGTAAAAGAAAAACATTTTTTTAGAAAGCGTAGGCTCTTCTGTTGAAGATATTGATTTTAAAAATAAATGACGTCAAGTTATAGTAAATCAATCGTAATGCACTCATAACAAAAATATTTAAAACTAATTTCGAAAATGTTCAGCAAAAGTTGGTTAGAAAATCCTTCAAAAATATATGAAAACAATCCAACAACAATTCATGTAACGATCCTTACAATTTTAATTGATCCTGAAAAAAAGGGAAGATCTTTTCCAATTACAGATTGAGTAAAAGAAATTAAATAAATAAATAAATTAATTTAAATTTAATTTTTGAATAATTAATTAAATAATAAATTATTTAATGATTGAGCCAAAATATTATGTGTTTTCAATTTGCTTATTATATTTCACTGAAACTATGGAGGGGACTGTATCTATGAGATTGCTAATCCTATATGAATATGTATCGGAAAAGCATTTAATTTGATTTTTGATTACAGTTATATCCATCTTGGATAGCTTTACGGCAACATGACTAAATAAAAGTCAACTTCCTATACCGCTAGAGTTTTACTAAAACTGTGTTTAACATTCAACACTAATGAGCAGTGAACTAGGGTTTCACGGAATGAGTACGGCCTATGTCGATAGCAACCCATTCAAGTTTGACTTCTATTGATCCAGCCAAGATGGAAAATTATATCAGCCAAGATATTAATCTTAAGAGAATTTTGCAAAATTATAGGCCATGAATTTTAAGTACCTTTAGCAAATATTAACTAACAGTAAGACTTTTGATTAAAATTGCTTGTAGTAGTAGCATGTACAATAACGAATACGAAAGGAGCTAAAGACTATTACATCAGTCCCCTAAATCAAAGGGAACTTCAACCTAATAGATATTTCATTAATCGTATGGCATCCTTAGTGCCGATAACCCTTAAGCATAACAGAATAGAACGGAGATGGTTCAAGGGGTCATTCCATGGTGTGCATTCTCATTACGAGTGGTAGCGTCGCAAGATACTTCATTGGAAACGCCCTTTGAGGGCTCGCGGGCAGGTACGGCTCTCCGGGGAGTACTTGTAGTGGCTGTGGTTATCTCCAAGTGAGGGGGCTTTCAATAATCAGAGGCAAAATGATAGGCCTTGGCCAGAGGGAAGTTTTGAATCATACCCAAACTTTCATATTTCACTTGCAAGCTGGGGGTATAACGGAAATCACTTGTGGACTTCGTATGATTAAGCTTTGAAGGTAGGTGCAGACGTCTTAGTATTCTGTTAATAAACATATTCTCGTAAAAATATCCAGCTGTAGGCACTTGATTGCTACTCTCGACTTTGAACTCAGATTCGATATTCATATCGCAGCTTCGGTACAAGAAAACATACGTCTTCTAGGTTTCATAACAAGATATTCTAAAGAACTTAATGTCTTCCCTCTTCCTGAATGCTTGCATCCTTTTTTTTTTGCCTTTAGTAAAACCTACGTGCGATTATCTAGTTGTTCCTTGGGTTTCTAATTGTGAATATCATAGTGATCTTATTGCTTCCATTCAATTTAATTTAATTTTATACATACTTCCTTTTATATATACTTCACTTTTTCTAAGTCCGGAAATCCAAAATACATCATCTTGCATACGGTCTCAGTATATTATAAGCATAGCTTGAGACATCCTTCGTACGCTTATCTAAGAGTTACAAATGGAATGACAAAATTAGTATATCCTTATCCGTTGAGTCCGGTGTTGACTTGGAGAAATATCAATTTTCTTGCTGCTTTATTAAAATGCTGCTACCAGTGTTTGTTTCTCTTCTCTAGTTTTATGGTTTAATGATATTGCGAATAATTAAAAGTATATTTGTGTAGCAGCATACGATATGTATGGTTAGTTTATCGGTTCATTTAGCGATCAATTAACGTCATAAATACTATTTATATTTTCATTCTTAAGAACTAGAAATGTATGGCATTCAAATGCGAATATTCATACAAACGAAATGATTTTAAATGACTGAAGGACATATTTATTTATTTTCAGTGTTAAATAAGTGATACGTGTAAGGTTATCAGGTAATTGTGTTCTTCTTAGAAGCGGTATCAAAGATTAATTTCGGTTTATTGCCAGAGACCTAGAGGATATTACTGACCGCTAACAGTTAAACAAGGCTATCATTGAAATTTTATTTCTTTTATGGCAGTTTGTCGTATAATTATCGTAAACAATTTCCTGTTTGTTCCTCTGGCTTTTTACAGACAACTAAATGGTGGATAATTGCAAAACATTACGCATTCAAAAAATCTTCCTCACTTGAAATTATACATCGACTACTCGCTGCTGCAAAGCGTGTTAAAGTGATTACAACTGAATGTCTAAAATTCAGTCAGACACTCAGATGTGATCGCTAGCGAGAAATTCTTATTCATTTTAGAAAGCGCTAAATATTATGTCATTTCGATCAATTCCTTACGAGTTACAATTTTTTACTTTTTTTTTTTTTTTTATATGATCAATCACTTAGGGGTCGTCTTCTGAAGAAAGCGAAAGAAAGAAAGAAAATGGGAAGTGTCGACCGCAACCTAATGCTCAATTACTTAGGAGACGTCTTCTGAAGAAAGAAAAAGAAAAAAAGAAAATGGGAAGTGTCGACCGCAAACTAATGTTCAATCAGTAAAGGTTATGCCTTCACCGATTGAGTACTCACTACAGCTACAACAAAAGTATACACAACCGCGCTGTGATTTGAACCCACGAAGTCACAGTTCTTACCTACTGGGCTACTCTTGCGGGTCAATTAGTTTTAATAGCAGTATTTTTGCTATTTACAACATAAAGCACAGTTAAAAGCCAGCTTCCGTTTTTGTATTTGCCAAACAGCTGAATACAACAGCAAAAGCCAAGTTATAGGTGCTTTGCTGGCTTGCAATGAGGAAGTATGGACCGTGATGACACTGAACGCGTTAAAAAATCCGGAAAATTATATTCGATTATCGAAAAATGAAGTAGGAAGAAATATTTGACATCAAAAGAAGACTGTTTGATGCCTTGTTTACTCACAGTGGAAAAAAAGAATCGCGCCACAAGATAATGACTGAAATTGCTTGACCTGAGCAGCAGACTTGTCATTATTATTCATTTATTAACATGAAAACGTTCGTTTAGGCAAAAAGATTTATTTAAAATGATGAGATCTTTGTGGAGACACTGAATGAGGGCGTTTTTGGGGGGGCTTGAAAAGTTGCTTTGTAAAAAAGCCATGGAAATGTTACGAGAAATATTGAATTGATTGTAACACTTTTCAAAGGTACGACCTTTACAAAATAACTTTTTCTATTATCTCAGCAGAGTCAATGCTTATAAGTATAGGAAGTTGAGTAGGTGGACAGGAAGACGATAGAAAAAGAAACCGGTTATAGTTAGGCAGTTAGTCTCGGTTGGTTTGGAACACGTAAAATTCGAAGTATCAAAATATTAATAGTTTGGCCTGGCGAAAGAAACTCATAATGCACACGGCCGCTCTGACCGAGGGGAAATATAACCACGACATTCATTTTCGGGCCGCTTAGAGCGAGTTTTTTACGTTTCAATGTTCACTTTTTACACGTTATTTGCGCTGCTGGTGAGCCGTATGCATAGATCCAAGTGTCTTCTTCAGTAATGACGCATTACGTGATGTTCTGGTAATCAGAAATCTTTCTCTTAGTCACTGTGTCATTTAATATGTAGGTGTCAAAGGTATTAACTACCAAGCCACTAAAAAAAAAAAAAAGAAATAATAATTTAATGATTTTATGAAACCCTTTTGGTCTATATATTATAATCATTTTTGGTATATACAACATGATCGTAAAATTTGGTGCAAATGTTTAGCATTATATTAGTTCCATATAATTGTTTGAAGGCGGACCTGATCTGTTGCACAAGTGCTAATATCTCAAAATATTTTAAAAAAATTGCAAAATATTTTCATTAACCGATCTGAGCGTACATTGGCAGAAAGACATTACGTGGGAATTCAACCTTCCACAAATACTTGTTGAAATTCCCATAAAAAAAGGTATGTACTAGAAGTTGAATCAGTTTAGTCTTGTCCATCTAATTGACCGAAAGCTCACGATTTGCTGTTTTTTCAATTTCCATCGAAGTTCATTAGACTCGCCGAAAAATTAACGTTCGGACAGACGCAGCGGTTAGTATTAATAAAAACTAGCGGTTGTTTGCATTATAAATAAAATTTCTTGTATAATGCGGGGGAATCTTGTGGTGATTCCCTTAAGCTTTTGTATAATACGGAACTGGAAGATAACACATAAACAAATATGTCGTTAATATTTCAATTCATACTTTTTGCACGATTTGTCAGCATTTTATTCGCAAGCAAGTCGATTTACTCTAATGTATTGGCTTGATCAGATATAACGTATTTCCCATTTCCATCAAAAAGGATGGATCTTATGAACTGATTTTCTTTAAGATTTAGTGTCGAGCTGTTCTCCTTGACATAGTTTTGAGTTTATAATCATGAATTCAAGGCGCGAATAAATTGATTTCCTTGTTCATGCCGACCACTCATATACTTTGTGAAGATTCCCATGCATATCTCTCTATGCGTTATAAATATTTAGAAGATCTCACACATAATGATGCGAGTGTGTATAAAGTAAATATAAAAAGCAATGAAGAGTAAGAAAGAGAGAGAAAAAGGATGAAAACCTTGCGAAGTTTTTCTGATAAGGAATATATATATATATATATCTTCAAGAACTAATCATGAAATATTATATTTAAGTCATAGCTTATCAAGAGCAATCAAAGAAAGATTTTTCCTAAGGCGCGTATTGGTTCTTCTGTTGCAAAAAACAGTACATGTGGCTCTTTCTCTCTCTCTCTCTCTCTCTCTCTCTCTCTCTCTCTCTCTCTCTGTCTGTCTGTCTGTCTCTCCTTGTCTGTCTCCCCCTGTCTGTCTCTCTCTGACGACAGACAGCCTGCGTTATAAGAAAAGAAAGTTATTGGAATTATTCAGAATTATTAATCAATAAAGGATTACTGCATGCCCTAGTAGATACGAAGCGCAGCTGACACATCGGTTTACTCGGCTTGCACCTCTAGTGCGATAGACACGGTTTTAATTACGAATGTCGTGCGGCCGTTGTTGAGCCTAATGCTCTATCGGTAAAAGTGCAACAGTTATTGATCGGACATATACCTCCCAGGCTTATCCCCCTTTTTCGCACCTTTTTCCCACCCTGTTTATGCGAGCATATGGGGCATCCCACGGACAATTGTATGTGTCATAAAAAAGGAAAAAATATACATTTAAAAAACACATACTACATAGCGAGGATAGCCAACTGCTTATAAGTTGGGTGCGCAAAATTCGTCCTAAAGTGATTATCGTATGTTTTCTAACAGCGCTATCACCTGTTGGGTGATTTAACTGTTAACCGATTGCTAAAATTATAATTATTTTCTGTACGCAAAATGCACTCAAGCAAATTGATTTCATTGTGAAAAATTGCTAAGCATTTCATACATACATATATATATCTTGATTTTCTTACGTTGTTTGCGTTTTTTGTTTAAGTCTTTTGTTTTCACCAAAAAAGATTAATAACGCATACCATGCGTTTCGTTGTTTATATAGATAGAGATTGAAAATAAAAAAACAAAAAGAGGAAAATATGTATGAAAATTAAATTAATTTTCGTAATCATAATTTACAATTAATCTTAATCAGTGTGTTAATGCGCATGCGTTTGTTGTTAATTTTAGCATTTTAAAATCATATAAATCAAAAAGAAGAAGAAGAAGAAATTATTTTATACTGTTTTCTTTTCCTTTTGCAAAGCAAATGATATATGCATGCGTTCATTGCAAGATGATGTGATAAATAAATGTTAGAAAATGTAAAAGCTTTTAATTTATGAATTTGTTTCAACGCAGCAGGAGTTCAAACACATTCGAGTAATTGATATTATGTTTCTCCCGGAACTGAATTACGCACACACAATACAATACTCCATCCGTTAGTTTTGGTTAAGCCATATAGTTAACTTCTGAATAAATAAATTCACTTTTATTAATATCTCCATTGGGTTTTTCTTTTATTTAAATCTAATATGTTATTACTTTTCTTTTTTTCTTACATCTTTTCATTTTTCTTTTCTTCTACCCTACGCGACTTGTGGTACAAGGTGTGGTATCTTAAGTTTATACGGATGTCTGCAATACCCGGAGATCATTGAGAATCATTTTCGGAATCAATATAAGATTGTCTGTCCATCCGTCCGTCTTGTTTTCTTTCTTCTACAGAGCGTAATTTTTGAGATATTTTGGTAAAACTTGGTACTTACTGATCTACTTAGGCTCGAGGACGAAAGCTATTTAAAATGGTTTGAGTCGGACAATTTGTTCGACCAGTTCTCTTATAACGCCCTACTTTGAAAAGTTATTATTGGAGGCCGTAGGCCGTTGTAGGGCATTTATTGGTGGGTCATGGCTCACTATAGTGTATTCACTTGCTTTAAACGAAATGCAATGTGCGTAATACTGACGTGTATCATTAGCTTATTATCAGTTCTACAATCATGTGCTTATTTATTTATACATATTTTCCATTATCATGCTATTTTCATTGCTGTCAGAGCTTATTTGAAATGAGTGAATTAGAAAAAGTTGGCTGTTTAGGATAAATAGAACCAATCGGTAAGAGCCAACTTTCGAACATTCTACCTAGGCCTACAATGATACATACGTGAACGTGATGACTTATGATGTCAAAAAGAAATTTTAGAAAATTTTCATTATGTCATTTAACATACTGATGTACTTCTGAAATCATTACTCGAAATTAAGAGAGTCCATCTACCTTTCATTTACCTGGAAATATAATTTAATAATTTACGCATTAGAAAACTCATTTAATATATATATCGACTCTATCTCTATTGTTAAAGGAAAATACGGAATACTTTTAGATTATTGCAAACTTAACATGCATTTGAGTGAATGTAGTTATGCAGAGTATTTTCATTTAGTTTTTGAAAACTAAGCACACCTCCCTCTACAAGTAATCATGTAAGGTATGATCAAGCGATTTCTTTGGAAAGCTATTCTTGAAAAGTCAGAAGAGCGGCATAACACCTAATGCAAAAAAAAAAAAAAGAAAAAAGGAAAAAATTCAATTCTTCTTTTTTTTTTAATATTTAATTAAGAGGGAGTGCATTTTAATTGAAATTTAATGCGCACACAATAGTTTGCCAGCACTTTAAGGTCTAAGAAAAAATAAGAAGAACAACTCATGTGCGGTTTGAAATGAAACTTTAACATCTATAACGTGAGTAATGATATTTCGAACAAGGTTTTCTTTAGATTACTGTAAAAAAAAAAATGTTGAGCTCTCTTTGAATCTAAATTGAATCTAAAAGTCGCCTATGAAATGTCTCTACTTTCAAGACGTTTTCACAGTTTTCGATGAAGATTTTTTTCAACATCACTTCATTAAATTTTACTTTTTATTCAGATCGTTCTAATGTTTTAGCTGCCAGGTAGGGAAGATTCATAAATCAAGTTGGCAAAGCAATGCAAGGCTTTTAATAGAGTTTTATATGAATGAAAGTTACCTACGTAATATTAAAGTTAATATACTTTATTAACGAGATAAATGCAGAAAAAAAATGTTAATTATTTAACTTATTTTGTAAGTGCACGTCATAAGCAAAAGCTTCAATTGTTTTGACATGTACTTGACATGAGAATTTTACTAAGAAAATTTAAGTCGTACTTTAGCACGAATATAGGAGTTTCCTTAAGCATGCATAGCAAGCAAAAGCACACTTGATATAATAATAATAAGATTCTTGCTTTCATTTCAATTTAATTAACTTACTATAATGTCTGGCATTGGCCAGAACGGATTTTCATTAATACATTAATACATTTGTACATACACTTACTACTTAATGTACATACAAATCTAATTAATTTACCCGATCACAGTTAGCGATCCGATAGAATTCTTTCTTCTTCTCAAATTTTATCAAATTTCTTGTTTATGTTCTACACCAATACAGTGTCATGTACTGAAAGCATTTGTTAGTAACATACTCAACTACCGCATGAAAGCAAGAATGTTTCTAATTGACTTAAGATACTGAATGGATCGGGTGCTAAGACAGACCTCCTTTGGTATATCTGTCCGTATGTCCGTTCGTATATCTATTCGTTTATCTGCCTCCAGATGGTAATAATACTTTCAAAATGACGTCCAACCAGAACTAAATAACCGGAACTGAGCACACACACACACACGCATAGAGATTTTGAACAATTTTTAGATAGAAGGGACGTGAAAAATTGTCGTTGATGTTAAAATCATCTTAATATTAATCCAAATATTAATAGAGTCACATAAGATATCAGCGCAAAAAGCCTCCCATTAAGGAATGCTTTCCACTTTTTCACTTTAAACCGATTGCATCACATTCACTCGTCTATATTTTGGCTTCTTTTAATGACAAGAAGAAGTTTCAACTCGGAACAACACAATAATAATTTCCGCAAATTTTTCTACTGAAATAGGACTCAGACACTTCAATACGCCGCTAATCAGACACTTCAATACGCCGCTAATGAAGTGGTTTATGTCAATCGCGATTACTGCCGACTTTCCAAGAAGCTATCGATTCGGTTGCATCATATTATCCTTTGCTGATTACTATTGCGGCATTGTTGTTCAATAAATAAAAGCATTTTAATCATTTTAATGAAAATATTTTTCCCGGCGAACATTGCTTGTACCGTTTCCTCTTTTTTGGCGCTGTTAATGCAGTAAATAAGAAAATATGCAAACATGAATATGTGCCTTCTATTTCGGACGATCGTATTTGCATCAAGTCATGTGGCGAAGGTAAGTAAAGAAGCACGAACGTTCCCGCTACCTTAGCATGCGTTCTTTTCTTATTAGTCAATTTGCCATATTTTTGCATTTTGAGTTCTATTGCAATTTACATTTCCAAAATTAATCTCGATTCTAAATGAGAGCAGTTTGAAATTGCAAATGTAAATCATATATCCGGACAAGAAAAAGATGCAAAAATTATGGTCCATTAGAGGCAAAAAAATAAATCTCGATTGTAAATGAAAACATTTTGAAATTGGAAATGTAAATCATATATCCGGACAGGGAAAAGATTCAAAAATTATTGTTCGCTAGAGGCAAAAAAATATATGTCAATTGTAAATGAAAATATTTTGAAATTGCAAATTTGAATCGTATATTCGGACAAGACGAAGATGTAAAAATTATTTTGCACTAGAGGCCATGTTAGCTATTATTTGTTTATTGCAATACTCCTCGGCTACACCCGTTGTAATGGTCATCTTTTTCAAGTCTTTATGGGATTCCATCCGTCCGAAAATGTACACATACTACTTTTGCAATGCTAGTTCTTAGTGAAAAAAAGGTTTTTTTTTTTTTTTGATTTAAAATTTTTTAGACTTCTTTCTAAATTATCGCTACGTAACAAGTTAATATTAAAAATTTTGATTTTTTTATATTTATATGCATAGTGTATAAGTATAATTTTTTTGGCATTAAAAGGTGCACAAGTGTACATTGCAAAATCTACATTCACTCCACACTGGTAACCCACACGCACATTTTTATTTAAAAACAAATTTAAATTCCTCAAATAATTTATCCCAAGATGGCCGGCATTCCAGCAGCGCTTTCCTTATCATATTTTCCATAAGGTTAATATTAAAAAATATTATCCGCAATATCTTTGGTTAACTTTATTGTTTGGTGTTCACTTCAAATTCATAGAAAAAAAGAAAAAAAACGCGAGCTTTGTACAACATTCGGCAATGCCTTAAATGAAAATGATGCTTAATGTGTTGTCTGCCAATGCTTTTATACTCTGTTTTGCTATGCAAATGAGGGATAATTTCCAAGAAACTTTCCAATATTTTAAAATTTCTTATTTGAATATGCGCAAGGAAAACGTGTACGACTTTTTTAAGGGTAATAAAAAAGTATAGGTAGCGATTTTTATATTGTAAAGTACAAATGAGTGAGCATAAGCGCTATACCGTCCTGAAAAAAAAAAACACAGATTAACCCTTTATTAAACTACCCCTTTCTTCCAACCGCTTTGTTAAATTTCACTTTTTAGAACTGGAAAAGAAGCGAGAATAGTTCAAAATATGATATTTTTTATATAGAAGCGAAAACAGAGTTGCCAACCTCATAAAAAACAAGAAAAGACTGTTTCCCCAGGATATTTCTTAGCAAACTTCAGCAAACACTTTGAAATAAAATAATTTATGTAACGTTATTCTTGAAAATAATGCTTAGACTAGAAGTTAGAATTTTAGAGTCTTTACAAACAGCAGCAGTATTTTTGATTTGTCTTATGGAGCGCTTTGTATATCGAATATTACTTAGAATTATAAAAAATAAAATTATACTGAACAAAAGTTTTTTGTAATTTATTCTTAAGAGCAATTATTGAGGCCAATGCTTATTAATCGGCAAATAAATTGCAGGTCCGCCCTTTTTAAAAAAATCGTCAAGATTGTCTGAAATTACTATGAAAACCTTAAAGAATATGGTAGTTTTTAACAGTTGCGTAATCGCCCAACGAAAGTGAAATAGCACTGAGTATAAAATGAATGCACAGTAAAAATTGATATTAGTAATGGATGATGGAAAGTATGACCCATGTGCAAAAAAGATCGTGTCCCAAAATCGGCGAAGCTGCACAAACAGGAGTAACGTCCAAATTGATCACAGATTTACTTTACCTGTAGGTAGGGTGACGCTTTGTATTGGGTGGAGTTAGATGGAAATCATGAATTATTTTCCACATGTCCTGACGGTTGACTACTAGTTTTTACTGTCAAGAATTAGAGCGATTAAAGTGGACAATTGAAGTAAAGCATCTCTACCATAAATGCATGCGATCTGAAAGTCTACGTTTTAAAATTCGTCTCCATATCTAAGACTTTCACATAATAAAATCTATGGGCCATGTATGCCAAAAGATGAAGAGGTCGCATGCTGCACAAGGGCACGTGTCATTGAAAGGCTAACTAGTTCGACAGAAATGAAGAGTTTTCAATCCTTATCCCACAGACACTCCACCGACCATTACACTAAAGAAATACATTTGATAAAACCGTTATGAAGGCAGACAGACAGACAGAACTTAATTACCGGACAGACAAATCTTAAGACCTGGGCCACTCTACACCCTGTTGTACCTACGATTTCCTTTTTCTCATGACCTTTTATGGAAGAGCCCGAAAATTTCAAAACTCTTTTTTTCTTTTTTGCTTTCCGGAGGAAAAGTTTAAAAGAAACACTTGACGAATCTTTTTCTCAAAAAACTTTTTCTTTTTCATCATTTGTGTCACAGTTCTGGAACTGTCACTCCACTTTCTTCTCTCTATGGATTCCCAAGTATGTCTTACCGAAATGGGTATTGAAAGCGGCGATCAACATCAAACAAAGCAAACTTTGTAAGACTTTCTTGTAAATGCGTTTTTATATCGTCATCTTTCGGTAGTGTAAAGAAAAAATGTAGTAAGAATATAAAATTACTGCAATGATGTCAGTAAAATAAAAAAAAAAAAAAAGTTAAAAAAAATTATTTTAAAGTCAATCGATTTATTTAGAGAATAAGAAAAGCATTGTCACGACTTGTGTATGTCATAGCATCCGTAGAGATTAGAATATTTTAATAGAAACTAAACTAAAGTATGATATCATGGAATCATGGAATTCCTTAAGTACATGAAAAAAAAATCCCAGATTGATTAATTTAATCAATTTAATTTTTTATTACTTTATTAGTTTCGTACGATTCGGTAAGCAATTAATTTCAATGATTTATGTTAATGCGCTCACCCAACAAAGTAAACAAAATTTCCATTTTCAGTATTGTCACTGCTTCGTAAGTAGGTTAAAAAAAAAATGCTTTTTTTTTTTATTTATTGAAAATTTTGTATTTAAAATACATTCATTTATATCCATATGCACATTTAAAATAAAAAAAAATCTTATTTCATCACTTATTCATTTAATGATTGCTGTCTGTCATTTTGACATTTTCACCAAATGTCAATTTGACATATCTCCGTGTTTTTTTTTGTTTTTTTTTTGTTCTTTTTTTCATTTATATATAAAATAACGATTAATTGTTGGCAATTTTTGCAATGCAAAAATTGTATTTAATTAACTCTGTATTTAAAAACACAAATCAAAATAATGATGTAAAAAAATATTTATAAAATTATCGGCTTAAGTCGCCCCATACTCGAATCTACTATCTTATCAGGTTTTTTTTACGAAGGCATTAGCCGAGTAATGGACGCATGAGATTACATAGGTTGAGTAAATGTTTGCAAGTTTTTCTTGATAAGGGATCGTAGGGATCGTGTGGTTTATGGGCCTACAAGATCCACTAACTTGTCCAACATGTTTTTTAAAACTTGTCTTTTAGAAGATCTTAGACTTACGCCATCTACATTTTTGAAGACAAGCATATTAAGCGAGCTTCAATGGTTACCTCTTGTTCTGTTGTTTGAAGCATTTCTCGCTTCATATTTCTTAGTAGTGCCGCTTTTCTAAGAAACTGCATCGAATTTACTCAAATTCCTTTACAGGATCGTGACCGAGTAAAGTATTCCAAAATTTGCTAATAATACTTTTAATAGAACTTTAACGGATAACTCTTTTAACTTTTGTCTGCAGTCCGTCCCAGACTTTCTTCGTCTTACTGTTCCCAGCTTTGTGGCGCTTTATTATCTATGTTTCAAACGATTAACTAAACTGAATATTATTCCAAGTTCTGGTAAGTACAGAAATCAGTGGCATTTAAATAAACTTACTGAGCATTTGCAACAGATGCTACACGGCAAAAATGTAAATAAATTGATTTAAACAAAAAATCTTTACATTTTTTGTAAAGTTTTTGTGTTGTTCTTTCTTTGGGAATCAACACATACATCGTTTATGGTTATATGCTCGTAAGTAATTTCGTATAATATTTTATATTTTAACAACTTTTTATGCGGGTGTATGTATGTGTATGTGTGTGTGTGTGTGTGTGTGTGTGCGATTTAGGGTTATTAAAGGTGATTTTTCAAGACCAGTTTTTTTAACTAAAACTTCTTCAATGATCTTCTCTTGTGACAATCAGGTAAAGTGTTGCCGTATATTGACATATTTTGGATGCAATTTGCATTTTGATTGACAGCTACAGGAAACATGAACGACTTGCATTACGTTATGGAATAATTTTTTTATATAAGATTTACAAAACTTAAAGCAAGGACTTGACTATCGAAAAATTTCAAGGACCTTTGCTCTGTAACATTATGCGAATGATAATTGAATCAACGCAGAACATAAGGGCAGTAAGATGTTAGAGTTGGCATTTCCTCTGTTCTTGGAAGCGTAGCTAAGCTATTCAAAAGTTCTTCGAAAGTTGAGACTAGGCTTACGTCCAATACGTCTTGCAATCCCATAAACATGGAGCAGCATCACAACAAACTTCGACAGCAGATTTCTTCGAACCAAACAACAAAGGCAATGAATGTCGAAAACGCAATTTTCCGCGTTCCGCGTTCCGCGCCTGTATGCACTGAACAACTCAACACTACTAAATAGCGAATTGCTATTTCCTGTAGAGGAAGATCAAAATCATCGTATTTAACCATTGTGTGCATTGATACTTCGCCCCACTGCATCATTTTCATAAATAAATGTCGGCCTTTGTCGGCGAACTCTGGACACGACTTAGTAGACTTTTAGAAGTTATTTGACCAAAGGGCCAAGAAAAGATTTGATATGCATGTCTTTCTTTCCGATATAACTTTAAGCTTTCAATAACGGGATCCTATCCAGACGGACAGACTGCCATGTCCTATTTCCCAAGGCATTGGGTGTGTACTTCAGATGTTTGCTTAATTTCTCTCTTTTCAACTGAGATGCAATTATTTAGAAGCGTATAAGAAAAATTTTGTACAAACACATAGAAAGAGAAATCAAAGTATAGTAAGTTTGTTCATCTTAAAGCCAATCCTGGATATACAAGTGAAGCGAGTGAAATTTTTTTTCGTGTTTTTTTTTTTTATCAAAATGGAGGAGATTTTTGTTATAGTGGATAGAGATATTACGGTCGAATTCGACCAAAGTAATCTCTCAGTGATCTTACGCATTATTATTCCTCGGTTTGCATCTTTTAATTCCTTTATATGGTCTTCATTAGCTTCAATTGACCTTCAATATCAAAATTGTAGAAACGAAATTTTGCAAACCAATGCACTGATCTTCCGTTAATATATCTTTCTCATATACATCGGATAACCTTTTTCTTGCTGGGACAGGATTTTTACCTTCTCGACAGTAAAAAAGTAAAATATGCCGAAAATGCTACTTCCCACTATCACATATTTGAAAGAGCATCAAAGAAGAACTACTGCGTAGAATCAATCCAACTTTCTCACAAGCAAGCCTTGCTATGTCAGATGTTGAAATATATAATTAAAATGTGGCTCGAGTGTCAACTTGTCTGTAGAAAAATGATTGAATTGAGGTTGAATTGAAAGATTGTTGGGAAAAAACGAGATGACTTTTCGAACAATCACATGTTTTTAACAGTTCGACCTAACCTTTCCGTTATGACTTTTTTATCAATTTATATTAAATATGTCATCCTGTGTAATACATTTTATGAAATGCGTTTTTATACATATAAACTTAGTGTAGTATGTTGCAGTAAGTCTTCGGAGCATTTTTTCGCATTACAGTTAAAAAATAGAAATTTTGCGTTCCTATAGCACGTCTTGTTTACACCTCGATGGACAGGCTGGCGTAATTATTCCTGTAATTTTTTGCACAAACTTCCTTAGCCGACCAACCGACATAAGGTAGCAAAGTTGTGGCTGAATATCTAAATCCTCTAAGGATTTCGATAGATTGTAGTTTTTGGTTCTTTGCAGGAAGTTGTTCTCTACTGGACAGTCGAGCTGAATGTCTAAATAAGTCTAAACTAAAGTCAATCGTATTCTCTCTTTTTTTTTTTTTTTGATTAAAGTTCTACAATACTTCGTTAGCAAATAGGAGGAAGTTATCGTTATCGTCATCTTAAATTCGATGACAATATAAAATGGATTCTTATAGATAAGAAGAGGAAGAAGAAAAATACCATTTTAACAAGTTGTTGAATATTTATGTAAGAAATGTAAACAAAAAAGAAAAAAAAAAGAAGAAGAAGAACAAAAGGAAGACAAAAAAAGTAAAGGAAAAAAAAGTATGATTAATTATTCTAAAGCGTTTTTCCTTAGAAGCTTAAATACAAAGAGGAGAAATCATAAAAATGTAAAAATGTACTCGAGCATTAATAGAATGTTTTGCAAAACAACATGACTTTTAACTAACTAACTAAGTGGTTAGTGATGTGTGCTTTAAGGTTGATGCTCTGTCTCCGCGTAAACAATCTGTTCTGCATGATCTTGAATTGAATTTGAATTGAAATTTAAAGCTATCCCGGTTGTTGTTAGTGTTGTTGTATCAGTTAAACAATAATTTATGATAGAGAAACTTAATAATCATTAATTGTGTCGTCATCATCATTATTATTACGATTGCCTATACTATATATAATCATGATGATGACGATGATGATGATGATGATGATGATAATGATGGATGTACGGTACTAATATCGTTCAGAACACCGCACAATTACCGCGAGTTGTTGTCTTTAATGTTTATTAATTCTTGGAAAACACTTAAATATTGATGTTCTTCCATCCAAGTCCGGCTTTGCCTGCCTTGTCTTACTATTTGTATTTACTGATGACAGATGTCTACTCTTATCTATGTGAGCGTATTCGTCGTAGCCATGGTATGCCCAGCATTTTCCTTTTATATGTAATTTGTAAATTATTTTAATGTTTTCATAATTTATCAACATTTTATTATCACTTTTATTAGTTGTTGCTGTCATTATTTTTCTCTAAGGTATTCTGCTGCGTCTACTTTTTTTCTCTCTCCAATTTATTTAAAATGTTGGTTTGAATTATTGATAAATCAGATCTATATGAAGAGAGTTTTCTTTAGGGATTCAATGCAAAAATGACTTTAGATAATATTTATAAAATATATTTAACTTTGCTATAACAACAACAACAACAAAAAGTCCTATGAGACCGAAAGATGGGACCTTAAATGATATTTAAATTTTACTTTTGCTTTTGCTTTTTTTTTTTCTTTTCGTTTTTGCAGTTTTTTTTTTTTTTCTTTCACTTGAATATCTTACTAGCGCGATCAGCGTGTATCAGACAATGCCATTTAAGCCCATACCATTTATGTCCATACAAGATGACATTTATTCTCCATTAAATCAGTAGTTGGAAAAAATTTGCATAGGAATTTGTTAATGTTGCGGTCGCTGCTACTGCTGCTACCGCCACTGAAATACAAACAAGCCGACAATTAATTGAAAGGCAAAAACGAAAGAAAAAAAAAAAAATTCATAGTCATGACATTTGTGTGCGCATTCCATGCTATAATTTCAATACCATATACAAAACGAGGCATTTACTCAGTCAGACAGACGCAAATTCGTTAAAGCTAACAATTATAAATCAATTGATATTCATTTTAAGTAGTAGAGAGCGAGAGAGAGAAAGAGAGAGAGAGAGAGATGGGAGAGCAAACATATATATCTCAGATTTCGTAATTCAATGATTTCATTACATTGAAATATTATGGAATTTTTGAAAAAATCAAGCGATTTTTTTTTCCCAATATCTACATGGAAATGACCATAATTGTGTAGATTTAATAAATTAAAAAAAAAAAAAAGGAAAAAAATTAAAAGCAAGATTTGCTTTAAGCCGCATCGATTCATAATCGAAAAATTCATGCTTGTGATCTTTGGGTGATAAGCTAGTGCGGACTTATCTGCCTTGACATGTACAGTAGTCAAAAGTTAAGAGAAATTTCTATCTATTACTCCGTTAACGCAAACTACAAATGGAAGCCTAGCAATACTTTCGCCATTCAAATTATGTCGGCTTTTCCAACGGACAACTGTTTTCATACATTCGTAGCAACTTAAGGCATGATATCAGTATTAAATTCCATGCCAATATATTTGATGGCTAATGAAGAGCATTTTTTGATTGGATTTTTCTGAAGACTTTTTTTTTCTTTTTAAATTTCAACCCCATCTGGCAAATGGAACTGTTGCGAAGTAATAAGCATTGAATTTTTAGTGAAAAACTAGAGAACGGCCAGTGCAATGTGAGAAATATCGCATGACGTCAACAAGATCTTCATCTATCATTAGGCAATTTTTGAGCATCAAATTCCTGGCTTTCTTAACTATGCATTCATAGGCGAACAACGAAGGATAACCAAGGAATTGATTGTCTTGAAAGTGTTCTCGGCTTTCTTTGTATAATTTATTGTGAACTCTAGTAGCAAAAAAATTTTTCTATCCCATGAGATAATAAACTTGAAAAGCCATCATATACTGCTTCTTCTGTTCAGAAATTGATTTATTTTTGTCCTTTCAATAATTTTCTTCAATTTTCTTAATTTATATTCTATTTATCTTTGTATAGACAT